>JAVQJL010037632.1:0-13659 GCA_036024295.1 Nannoperca obscura
ACCACGGTAGCGACCACCGACCACTAGTTGTAGCGCCCTCTAGTGATGGCAACCAGTGGTCGGTACGCAGTGGTCTCTGTTAGCGACCACGGTCTCAGGACCGACCGCTGTTTTGGCTACAACCCCTTCTCTGCTCCATGGTCAAAGTGCATATAGATGATGAGCTCCTAGTCAGAGACCCATTGTTTCAGTGTGACAAACCCACAATAGATAGGATTAGAGAGAGTGAACAGGTAATGAGCTTCAAAGATGTTTGTAAGCTTGTCAAATAAATACCCCACTTAAATTCATGATCATTTTTTACCACTTGCCTAATGCATATTTATCTTACTTTATGTTTTTTTGGAACGATCTTGTAACAAGACCAAAATATTTATGAATAAACAAAACAATAAAAATGCATTCAAGCACCTTAATTAGGAGCAAAATTGTCTTTATTTACAAACTACATTCATTCCAAACAAGGCCACGTGATGGTATACACAAAAACACATATTAACAAGTCTGTGTCCCTGTAATTCATTGAATCTGTGCACTTACACATTCTGTATGCATGCATATACACTGTGGCCTTTCTATGGCCTCTACTAAACCCATTCCTGACACTAAGATATCTGTTATGATGCTCATTGGTCCCTAAATCAGCTGGCAGAAAACAGAAGTAATGGACAGTTCACTTCAGACCGGAGTATAATGAATTATACAGGTATGGGGATGATGCCTGCTCAGAGACTCACAATCAGCCCATGAACAGACTGTAGGAACACCAAATGTAATCATAGATTTGTACCATTACCCATTTGTTCACTCCTGCACAAATGAGAGATTTTAACATAGGATGATGGCTAAATTCTTGCTTTAAAGCTTCAAGTCTTAAGTCAGTGCCATAAAACACTTTAATCTAATTTCTAGAGCTTCAGTGTTTAGAATGACTTGAAGCTTTTGGCAATGTACCGATTAGTTGTGTAGACTTGCATTTGACAAGCTCCACACTGTAGGAATTAGTTAACCATAAATCTTATGATTAATTATAAGGCCAACAGACATCAAGAAAATCCGGCAGCATATTTAGTCACTTAGCTTCAATGCAGTTCATGTCAACACAGTGTAACTTTGCATCACATCTATTATCAACAGCTAAAGCTGGATAATGCCCATTAGTCTAGTGTGTGATGGTTGCCAGCTATGAGATACATTCAACCAGATACAAACAGATGATCTCTAGCAGATCTTTAATCATGCCCATCAATGTGAATGCCTCTCACTAAGAACATACTGTAATTAGAGGTAGGTAGAGTATAAAGACTTCATTGGGTAGTTAACACATAATGAGTGACCAAAAGTAGCAGCCACAATGTTGCTCTGACGAAGGCTTTTCAACACAGTAGTCATGGGTTTAAAACTGGTTTGACCATTTCCTTATACAGTAGTCATGACTTTGAGGGACCCTGAGCGGAATCTGAGGATCTTCTTTTTGAGGGCATGGGAGGCTTTGATCTTGACAAAGGCTTTTGGTTGAGAGGGGGCATTGGCAGTGGCCTGAGGTGAAGGTGATGATGAGGAGGAGGTAGAAGCAAGGCGTGGTGGCAGCTGCTGGGGCCACACCAGCCCCCCACTCTCATCTGAGTCACTGGACAGAGAGCTGGAGGCCGGGGAATACACCTCACTCATGCTGGACTCGGACTCTGCGGGGGCCGCACCAGCATAGCCCTCCTCTCCCTCACAGAGAGGTGCTCTCTCCTGAAAGTCTGGGTGCCAGCGCTGGTTGTGCTGCTGGTGGTGATAATTCTGGGATTGGGAATGGGGACAAGAATTACCATGGCGAGCTTTCCGAGGTGGTCGTCTTTGTGCCTGCCCTGCTAGGGTCTCTCCTTCGTCCTGGCTGAGCTCCAGGTTGGAGCACCAACGTCGGCTTCCGTTGTGGCTACTATTGTCCACCTGCAGTCCAGTGACATGGCCTTGATTCTGAGCAAGATCCCCTCTGCCTTGGTGTCTCTCTGTGGTGCTGTACCTGCGCTCAGGCAGCACTCGCTGGCCCAGAAGGCTGTTTTCAGACTGGGATCGACTGGTTTTACTGCTTGACTTCTTGGCTTTCTGTCGCTCGTTGTGGCTCTTCTTAGAGGTTCTGGACTTCGAATTTGGGGGGTCAGCAGAGGTGACAGCTTGGTTGGACTTTTGCTGTTCTAGGTTGTAGTGTCTGGGGGAGCGCACAGGGGCATGGCAGGCTTGTCCAGGGATATACTGAGCACTTACTAAATTGTGTTTGTAATGAATAGGGGGTTGTGGATGTAAGTAACGTCTGGGGGATGGGGGTTCACAACAAAGGTCAAGAACCCCAACACCGCAGTTGGGGTCCAGGGAGGGCAGAGGTGATGGTAGCCTTTCAGCCAGGGAGTGTGGCCTGGGCTGGGGGTAGGGCAGAGCCAGATAACAGTCCTCCTCCAAGGAGGGGGCCTCTCCTCCACAGGCTTCCCCCTCCAGCAGGTCACAACCCCATCCATGGCTCTTAGGGTTTGCCGAAAGGTCAGCGTGGGGCTGGAGATGGGGGACAGGGAGGCGTTGTTCTGTGGTCAGAGAATGAGTTCTTCTATGTAGGGAGCTGTGTCCAGAGGCACTGCAGTATGGGGGATCGGGGCTCAGGGTGGTGCGAGGCTGACACCGCCGTGGTGCAAGGGTACGACGCTGGATGAGACTTAGGATGTAACCCTCTACCCTCAAGGCCTGCTGGTAGTCCTCCTCTGTGACCTGATCCTCTGCAGCCTGCTGCTGCCAGCTGTGGTTGTCTCCACTGGGGTCCCACTGCCAGGAGTCCACTGCGGTGCCCTCCTCAGCGATGCCCTCCAGAGGTGGGTAAGGGGCAGAGAAAGACCGGGGTAGGGTGGTGTGTAGGACTGGCACATCAAGCTCTTCATTCAGCATGAGGGGGTCTCCTAAGAACAGAAAACAATACTGCAAAGTAAGTATGTTTTCTACAAGATGTTAAGGTCTTTATACAATTTTTTTCTTCTAATGTATATAAATATAAATCCCTTTAAACAGGTGCAACATCAGATGCTGAATCCATTTCTTTTTTATATATATTTATGGGTTAGTTGCAAGACAATAAATACCAGAATAACAAATCTGCCATCTTCTTTTCTCATTTTAGAAAAAGGAAGAGAAAAGATGAATACATGCTCAAATTCAAACAGTAATGTTACAAGTATACGCTAAAATCTGTTCTGCTTCGTCTACACATAGAACAAGAATGTTTTATGTGTCTGAAGCTATTTCTGAGGATGCATGTGTGTGTAAGTTTAAGTGTACCTCAGTCTTTCCAGATCTGCTACTTTTTCTTACCCACAGACTTTGGCCTGTCGTTGGTATAAGCCCAGGAGGAGACTGTCTCTGTGGGCTCCGTGGAACAAGATCTTCCTTTTGGCGACTGACCCCCACTCGACTCATAGAAACCTAGGAAATACAATTAGAGAGAGATAGAGGAGATAACCATCTAATTTATTATAGCTCACTGATCATTCCAGTTCTCTAAAAATATGCTGCTTGATGCAGTCAGCGTCTCCCACTTCACAAATAGGCCACAAAACAAAATTACAAGCAACTGGAGCATGAACGAACAACAAGATCAGAAATAAACTACAAGCGTATTTCAAAATGCATTGAGAAAACATGAGTTTCATTGTATGGGGGCAAATATATTGTGCAAAATCTTTTAACTGTCTTCAGTGAAAGTGAGAAATCACAAAGTGCACATTTAGAAAACACTTAACTATGTGCATATCACAGCTGTGATCAAAGAAAAGGCTTAAAACTGTGCAAGTACCAGAACTCGGCCGACTGTCGCCCGTGTCTCCTTGAGCTCCATCACAGCAGCCATCGTCAGTGTCGATCCTCAGCTCTCCCACCTGCTGTTCCAGCGCCTGCATTAGGCCCCATGGGGAACTCTGAAGGGCACTCTGAAACACAAATACACACTTTTTATTTTAGCTGTCTGTACTTGATTCCACCGTTGAGAATACATTTCTAAGTAGACAGTAAGAGGCAACAATCAGGGATTTCAACAACAAAGCGAAAAGTTCAAAGTCACTCGCAATCAAACTGTGACTGGTTTGCAGAAATGCTAATGACAGAAGCACAGCTGTGAATCCTTCACTGGTTGTTTATCCAGCTGCACGCCAGCTCTCGTTTAGTTTGACACTCAGATAATTGTCAGTCAAGTGTTGTGATAACCACTACGTAAGTGTTTTAAATCATGGCTAAATGGGTTGTTTTTTGATATCTGATAAAGTGTGTGTAAAATAGAAAATAATCCAGCTAGTATACATTGCATTATGTTATCTACAGACCTATTTATACCAATTTGTAGAGTAGCAATCACTTCACTTCCAAATACGGATATCTAACCATGATTGTTATTGTGGTGTATGTACCTCTGTCTCAACAAACAGGGATTCAAATGATCCAAATCAGTAAAAGCACAAAACGTCAGAACTGATAAAGTCACAACTAGTAACTAAAATACAAACGTGGCCGTCACAGGTCATTACTGTGCATCCATGTATAGCATCTATATCTGTCACTGGGCTCCCTCGCGTAAGCAAATTTACAGGGGAAGCAGTCAGTCAGAACATGAATAATTCAAGGGGCTGTGAAGGGGGATGTTCTTTCATGTGGGTGGGGGGTACATACACATACCATCCATCCAGATAGACAGACAAATGTGCTTGCTCATACAGCACAGATAGAGAGAGAAAAAAAGATAAACACAATTCAAGAACAGATAAACCCAACATATACGCTCATCCTTGTGTTTCTATCTTTACCATGAGGACCCTCCCCTGATTATACACATTCCAAATCCTCAAAACGGACCACAAAGACTTAACTTTGCAAAGCGTGCCATCAATCTGAAGATCTAAAAGTCAAAATTGGTTCTCATAAAGACAGAGGAATGAGGAATACACACCTAGACACTGTGATGGAAAAACTTGTACTTTTGGTCAATCTTCACTTTGAATAGAAGAATAAACTCGATGAGCCTCAGTTGTCCTTACTTATATACAATATATATGTTTGCCACCAGGGAGGAGGTGGACAGTGTGTGTAACTCTCAGTGAATGTAGTTTCTCATTCAGTATTATCAGGGTTCTGGAACCTCTCCAAGGTCCCCATCTTGTCTTGGTCTCAGAAAAACACAGTCTCACATACAGCATGTCAAGTGTGAAGGACATTTACCACACACAAACACACACACTGGTAAGACACTGAAACTGAACATGCTAGTTCAGCCAGCAAGATAATTTGTGTCAATCTAGTGACTACACATCATCTGACACACGGACTAACATCTGCAGACACTTGCATGCTTGTCTGCATAAGTTAACACACACACACGCACACGCACACGCACACGCACACACACACACACACACACACACACACACACAAAGGCCCTTAATTTTGATGGAGGTGATACTGTTGACACTTTGGGCTGATTAAGAGACTTCATTACCAGGAGATTGAGTATGTCCTTGTAATGAGGTGACACTTTTTACATTACAAACCTGCTATGATGGAGCACCTGCCAGACAACTGCTACAGTATTCTGCACTTCCTGAGCACCGTCTTTGTACGTTTGTGTGTCTTTGCCAATAAAACGCTGCCTATAGAAATGTGGACAGATCCTGTGGTGTGCAAATGTGTGAAATGTGTCGGCCTGATGGTTGGCCCGCTACTTTGGTCCAGACTGAAATATTTCAATCTACATAGTACTACAATTTGTTGGATTGACATGATTTTTTTTACATACATTCACTGTAATCAATTTAGTGAACCTTTGACGTTTCCTCTTGTGGCACCATTAAGTCAAAATGTGTCCAGTATTTTGATTTATGACCAAATGGCTGCAACTCCATAGACATTTTCATCAGCCCCAGTTGTACTTAGTTTTTAGTGCTAATTAGCTAATGCTAACACACCAAACTAAGTTGGTGAACAAATCAATTATATTATATCTACAACATCCTCACTGAGCTACTAGCATGCCTGGCTGTGGAACTCTTATTCCTTAAAGGTCACATTGTCACGTCTACATAACTGTTAGTTCACAGTGCAAGCTTGAAAATGTGCATGTGTTTGTGTTTTACTGCATGGAGAAAGATTCCTGGAAAACAGGAAGCTAGGTCTGGACTACCGTCAATCAGTGCTTGAGCTCCGACTCCTTTGTCCTGCAGACTATATGCAGTCAATGCGAATGCTTTTGAGGGGCAATTGACCCAAGCGAACCTATGCCTCCCACACAACCTCTTCACCCCTAACACTGTCATTTCTTTTGTCCTGACAAGGGCACGTATTGTCATTGTCTTACTATAAACAAAGCATTAGCATCACTACATCAATATGGTTTTGTGTGGAAGAAACGAACAGTGGGGTGCTTTGTTTTAGCTACTGGCATGGGATAAGTAATAGATGGGATGAGGGTAGACTATTGGAAATCAATTAATCAATGATGCAGATTCACACAATTGATTGCTTGCTGCCTCATTGTGGTCATGGAAGCAATGGTGGCTGGTTATTAAATTATAAAGCTGCAGGAAACAAACAAACCTTTGTGGACGAACAAACCAACCAAACACAATACAAGATTCAGTAGACTGGCTTTGGAGCAGGCTCATAGTTAAGCACGGACCATTTTGCAGGCTGGTCTTTGATTGCACTCTACTATTAATCGTCTCCTACTGGTTCCCTGACACCCCGCACACTGTGTCATTACTGTTTTACTGCATCCTCTGCCCCAGGCTGGTGGGGGATGGGGGAGACAGAGGACATGGTGCAGCCATCCTCACCTAGCCATTAAACTCTTACACACTGGGTGTACAACACATCAGGATCACCTGCCCTTTCAATAAAAAAGAATGACCAGCAGGTGAATCCAGGACAACACTATGACTGATTACTGGCTGATGTCACATGTTATATGAGCTTCCTCAGCCACTGGGGAGAGTAGATGAAATGTGAGAGGCAGTTTGATGAAAGAATTTCAAGCCAGGAAACTAATAAGCTTTTGATTGTGTGAGAGAGACGTGGTATAGAGACATTCAAATTCCACCATCCAAGAAAAGGCACGATGTGGACCTTGGCTGTTGAATAGAGGATTTTGATCTGTAGAATAGCCCTCTCAGTCACCGGATGAAAGGTTTTGAAACGATAATGCCAGGATATGGAAATCTATGGAACAAGGCACACAAGGCACGCAGCCGCACTGCTGGACCCTCTATAATTAAAGCAATGTTGTGACTGGCTCCACACAGAAAGGGCTGTGGGAGCCCGGAAACACACACACACACACACACACTTGACTAAACCGCTGATCCTTTTTTTCTTCAAAAATACACACACATTTGAAATGCTTTATTTGAATAAGGTTAAATTACATTTTAATGATAAATTCTGATTTGACAGCAGTTGAATTTGCACACACACACACACACACACACACACACACACAGGTTCACAGTTGAGTTTTTACATAGCCTGTAGTGAATAGCATTGATTAGCATGCCCCGACTCTGTCCCACCTGCACAGAGGCTTGTAGGCGCAGCACGGTGGGCTGGCTGTGAATAGAGAGACGTGCACCAGGCTGTGCTCATGTGAGAGTTGTGGGTCCAGCTCCTGGTGTGTCTGTGGACATCATGTTTGCAAATGTGCAATGGACAACCTGGTTTGACTGTATGTATGTACACATATTTTCTAAAGCACAGATGTTTTTTTTTAAATGATCTTTGTGTGCCAGAACAAAGCGACAGACTACCCGCTCTATAGTCTCACTAATGATGTGCTGCTGTCTTAACACAAGGACACACACAACTTGATTGATTACAAGTGAGCGGTTAAGCAAAGGCACACAACAAAAGCAAAACCTACTGCAGACACATGCACACAATCCTGCAGGGAGAAGGTGCACATTGCTTTCATGCACAGACCTTCTGCATGTTCTTAAACACACTTGATAATTAAACACTTGATGTGAAGCCATTAAGTCAATTTATATTTTACAAGGGAGATCAGTTAAATATAACTTGAGAACACTCCACATAGATGTGATGTCTGTTTGTCACACATGCATACACAATTCCTATATTCTCCTTTGCTCTCTCTCTAAACACACACACACACACACACACACACACACACACACACACACACACAGTAGGTAGCTGAGAAGGAGGTCAGAGCTTCGTGCTTTCTCAGCTGCTGTCTGGCGTCCCGCAGCTGTCAACACCTTCAGCCGCACAGCACACACTGTATCCAGGAGAAAGGGCCTCTCAGCCCGTCTGGGGCCACATACACGTTCAAGGCAGCTACGCGCGCACACACACGCGCGCGCACACACGCTGGCGGTCTCACGGGTCTGCCGCTTCTGTGTCGCACCGTGAACTACACACTGTTGGAGACTTCGGAACCCGCACGTGGAAGAGGAGGTTGGGGATTTGGCTCGGACGCAGATGGCAAACCAAAGACTCAATTTGAGTCTCCAATTAGAGTCCTATCGGGCAAGAACATTCTCCCAGGAATATCTCCGTGTAATTACTCACACGCTTGGGCAGGCGTAACAGTTAATAAACAGCGGTCTCGGTTTTCAGACGCGTTGCGCCGAAAATGAAAACGGCAAAATATGCAACCCTGCGGGGAAACGCGCGTCGCTCCGTCTCTGGTCTTGAAAATTGCCGTTTCCCGTTAGTGGGTTCCATATCGAAGAGCCAGGTGGAAACGAGCTGACAGCTTTAGGCCTCTAGACTGGCGCGTGTGCACATTGGAAACACTTGACCCTCATGCACTCCTCCTGTTATAGCTTATTATACGTCTTGGAAATTGGTTTATTCTAAACTGCTTAATCTTTGTTTTCAATCAAAAACAGTCCACCAGCTCAGATGTGGACTCATCAAGGCCACAAATAGCACAATGCATATATATAATGTCATAACCAACTATGTCCAGGCCACCTATGCGCCTTATCCTCACTGGGGCCTCGGCCGGCATCATTAGTATTCCGCTCCATATGCACCTATTGTTAGGCACCCGGCGGAGGGAGGGAGGGAGGAGAGAAGGAGGTGTGGGGAGGAGGCGGCTGATTTAATTTATTTTTCACCCTCTTTTAATAATGGCTTCCTATTGTAGCGATGTTGAGACAGCTTGCGGGCTGCGCGAGAGCCGCAGCAGCCGAACACAAACACAACTCCCAGACACAAAAATGACACAGCCCACAATAAAATACAGACCACAGGAAACATCATTTGCAGTGACGCGCGTGCTCAGCGGTGCGTACAACTTAGTGTTCGGAGCTGCTGCTGAAGAGGCCAGTGCTGTTACAGTAACTTGTATTTCTCCAGTTCTTTTCATTCTCACGTTCATCCTGGAAACTCCGCGTGACTTGGCTCGAGTTCGACGCAAGAAAAAGCCATCTCGCCCAATATGTGAGACGACACAAAAATGTGTGCAAATACAGGCCGGAGGGATAACTCATTCCTTTATGGTCTGTGGAGAGCACGGATACAAGCTTGTTAAGTAGTAAAACCTACAAAAGTCCGTGATGAGGGAACAATGGGCCATTAAATAGTCGGTCTGCGCTACAAACGGCGGGGGCTCCACCCCCTGATTCCGTTACCCACAGGCATACATCTCAGCCTAAAGCGCAGGAACACATTACAGCCTTTCAAACAGAGACACTATTAATCAAGTTGAGTAACTTTTTTTGCAGATAGAGGTCACCCCTACAACAAAAGGCGCAGCCCAGACCAAGAGTCCATCCAGCGGACAGGCGGATTACAATGATGATACGCTGTACAAGGCTATTAGATATTCAAAACTATGCGGGGCTGTGGGGTAAAGTGAGTTTTCAGCACAGGGTGTGGTAATATGGTGCGAGCTGCTGGAATCCAAACATGCAGTAAAAGAACCTCAAACTTCTTACCAGCTGACGCCTCAGTGTCAAGTTTTCCTGGCCCCAGCTGCTGAAACACGCCAGCTCTCCTCTGGAGCTGTCCTGCTGCACAGGGTCTCCCAGAGCCAGCGCCCCCAGCACCAGGCACTCCTGCCTCTGCTTGCGGAGCTCCAGCTCGCACAGCCCGGTCAGACTGGCCTCCAGGCGCTCCTTGGTCCGACTGCGCTCCACTGTCACGGGGAACGAGAACGCGCGGTTCATTCCCCCCAACATCCCAGACTTATATTACGCACGGGAAAAGCTAATTCTTTCCCTTATTTTGTATTCCGTGTTCTCCAAGTGGTCCAGATTTAAGAGGACGTTCGCAGGCTGTAAGAGTCCACGCTGCGTCCCATTTCATGTGATAGTTTGTTGCCTTGGAGCAGCGTGGCTTCCCCGGACCATCTATGCGCTGTACGTTTTCTACTTCGCAGCTGTCAAACGCAGACACGGAGCCCCGCCCTCTGCGACCCGCCGCGGCGAGAGAGAGGGACTCATCCTCCCCTTTGCAAATCCAATCTCAGCCTTCATTGGACACGAGAGGCTGGTGGGGGGCTTCGCATGACGTTGTTCCATCCCCCTTGATTCATTGCAGCGGCGCGTCGACCTCACCCATTTTCCCATCTTGGCCTGCGGACTAATGGACTACTTTAGGGGACGGATATTTCTGGACGGGGTTTGATTATCCTGAAACGATTTAAAGCCACCGTGCAGCGATACAGCCAGAAATACAACCATAACAAGACTGAAATACTGCTGAGTGAAGCTGTAAAATGCATAACAATTATACAGGACACAATAAACTATAGGCTGCCATGACATCAGGGCAGCAGGCTGCGTAGAGCAAAAATACAGATGCTGCAATTGCAAGTCATTATGAAAAACAGCGTATCGTTAAATGGTAATGTGGTCTCACATCATTGAAATAAATACGCTATTATAAGACATGATAGAACAGGGAAACTAGTTATCATTTATAGTGTCAAAATCACCCCGCGTGTCTGTATCAGCTATTTGTGCTTTGTTAATAGAACATTCATATTGTTACCTTGTTTTTTAATCAGGAATCAAGTTTTTATCCTTCTCTGACTCACTGCCTGCTGCCTCTGTGTCTCCAGGATGCTGAGGAATGTTGAACACACAGGAAAACATCTTTCAGTTGACTGATTTTTAAATCAGTCACATATATTTCAGGTGTTACCACTGTGCCATTGTGTTTGTCTTAAGCAACTTCCCCTCCACATTCACAATCCGTAACATTCTCTCCAAAACAAAGAACAAAGCTATCTTCTGCTATTTGTATGTATCACATACAAATACCTGTAATGTTTAAAACGTTAGAATAAGGCACAGGCCAATTTAGGGTTTTTCGGCATTAACATATTTGCACAAAATTTGGTAATTCTATAAAAAACAGTGAATATATTTTACAGTGTTAGTTAATGTCTTAATTTTGATGCTCTGTATTTTCTACGTGAATCTCACCTCAGTGACATGGACAGGCATCCACAGGGAGCCATAGGAATCATATGGGCTGCTCTGAGCAGTAGGTTGTGATAAGTTGTGCTGTACACACAGCTCCCAAAATAACAATGCTTTCAATAGCTGACATTAATGTTTTAAAGTTGTTTGATTTTATTTTATTTTTCAAAGTGCTGTACCATATGAATATTTCATCTCGGTGCCTCTTGCGATCTTCCTCTGTACTACTTCACTGTAAAGCCTACTGAGGTCAAACATAATGGGTCTTTAAGGATAACTTTGTTTCCTGTCAGGAAAATATTAAATATATTATAAGATTTGGTCACAAAATGTAATAAAATGAAACTGATTTGTCAAAAAGTACTCCAAAAATAGCAACACTATTTGTATATTATATATTTTCTTTATTCATACTTCCAATCTCTACTTCACATGAACCAGAAAGCCACTTCCATCTTCAGTCTCTATGAGGCTAATTCATCAGCAAGTCAAAACCTACGCGCAGCGCAGGTTGCATTCTTTTGTCTGTCTGTGTGTGTGTGTGTGTGTGTGTGTGTGTGTGTGCACACTGCAGATATACACAACATATACTTACAGTATATTTATCTCATGTATACATTTCACTAAAAGTCTCTCTAGAGATCAAAACATGTTCTAAAAAAACAAAAAAAAAACATATAATAGAATTCTTTTTGAACAGAACTACACCAGGACATATTTTATGAAGACACACTCGAAGAAGAGCATTTGCTATGAGTTTGATCAGTGGTTGTTTCCAGAAGGTTGTGTGTGATTCCTACCGTGTGTGTTAACCAAGGCTGTTCGTGCTGGGTTGCATGGGTGGCACTAATGTCTTGCTGGCTCTGTGACAGCAAGGCAAAGGCCAATTTTAACAGTCAATGACTGTGTCAGTGACAAAACGGTGGAATCCAGCACTCTCGGGGTCACCTTGGCTCCACAGCTGTGCAGCGATAGCAATCATACAATCATTCGTGTAACGCAGATAACTGTGTGAGTGCACACTTCAGAAGAAAGACTGAATTCCAAAGAAATTAAAATAAAATACAAAATAACAACAAACAGGTGTTCACTGTGAGAGATCCTAGCTTACTCAAGTTTGTTGGTAGCAATGAGAAACACAGAGTTTTGAAGGGAATGATGGGAAAATACTTACTTTGCATAATTGTGAAGACTGATGAAATTATATTCAAGTCTGCTGCGACAGTTCCTTGGAGGCCAGAGTGAATATTTAATTTGGACTGAGGAGGATGTGTGTTTTACAGCAGTTCATGTTCAAACGTGTCTGTCACAATAAATTATTTCACAGTAAATCAAATTTCAGTGTCCCGAGATTAAAACCGGGTATCAATAAAACCAGAGTTGAGGACAAAAACCAACGTAATCAAGCATTTACCATGTCTCGCTCAAAACAGTATGAGAACGTTTGTCATTCTTAAATAAAAAAAAGAATTCAAGCATCTGAAAAAGAAAACAATCCATTTCATCATACACTTTGAAAAACAAACTTTAAAGCATTTCAATCACATTTTCACATATATGACATTTCTGTACCATCACATACATGAAGCATAACTTCACAATAATCTTTCAGTGTCGTCAGGATTGTGAAAGTGATTTCTATAAAACAGAAAACATTTCCAACCACTCACATTCAGGTCTTAAGGTTTCCATGTGTTGTCATTACTCAGTGCCTTCTTCAAATGTAATATACGCACGCACACAGCAGGGGTCCAATGCTGAAGCTTTTCTGCTGTTTTCAACAAGTCAGTCAGTAACATGCCATGCAGGCACACAGTAAAGATACCTTTTCCCTCACACAAATCACCCATTCTTGCCTTGCCCTGTAATAGACAAGAACGTGTGAAGAGATTCACGTGTAATCATATTAAAAAGAATAATGCACAAATTTCCTATTTGGGCAGAAGTAAAACAGCGGGATTTCAGTCCTGCTATTTCTAATGAATTTGGAAGTTGTAAATCACCAGTGTGATAATCAAATTAAATAAAACACAAATTAGTAACAATTTACTCAGCCCTGTATTCAGCATACTAAACTGCTGCCATTTCTTTCTTTTATTCTTTACCTGAAAAGGTCTTAAAGTGCTTCACTTTCTCTGTTTGTTAAGGAAGTTCTTATTTTTGGAAGTGCTTTCATCGCTGAAGTCTGTCAGGGACTCTG
>JAVQJL010037633.1:0-15761 GCA_036024295.1 Nannoperca obscura
GTGTGTAATCTCATCCCTTTCTTCTTACAGTTAAATAAATGTAAACATGAGCACCTTTCTACATGCATAAATACACACCGCTTAAATGATCATGTGTTCATCATGAATACATCTTCACATTCATCTCTCACCTTTATAGGTGAAGTCAATAGACCACATTTTGCTCCAACATTAAGCAATAGAATATAGGTGCACTCTGTAGTTAGTGGAGATTCACACCAAGAATATCCTAGTCCAATGCCCTGAACTGTCTTTGTGGACTAAATGTTGCCTCTGTTTGGGTTTCTCTCCAACATTTACTCAGTCCAGTGGGACTGGAGAATTACCCTTAGTAATGTGTACATATGAATTTTTTGGCTTCTAAAATCCCTGCCTTTCAGTTTTAGCCACTAAGGCCCTGAGTGCAGAAACGAACGAATTTAAAGAAAATCAACACCATCGCTAAGGTTCAAAGGGAACATCATCATCTACACACATAGAGCATATTTACTGCATGTACAGTCTGGGTATTAAGTAGCTAAGCTAATCTAACAAAGGATCATTAGGTTGGCATCTAATCGCTTCCTAATTTGGAAAAAAATCTCGTACAGACTGAAGAACACATGGCAGCTTTAAATAGGCTCTTTGCAGGACTAATAATACTACATTTCATAGTTGTCATGGACTTAAGTGTGGCAATAATCATAGATAAAATTACCCAGCAAAAGCAATTTTGATTTCTCATCAGACTTCTCTTTTGAGAAATCACTTTTTTTTGGCTTTGTTTTGTTGCATTAGAGTTTCCTTAATATATGTTGAATATACAGTACAGTATCTTTCATTGGTGTAGTGAAGCTGCTGCTGTTGGGAACAGATGTTGCCGTACAGATGACAGGACATTGTCTACAACAACGTTAGGGGCCAGCGGAGCTAACAGTAGGATTGTTCATTTAGAAATTCAGAGAACTTGGAATGAGTTGGGAATCATTGTGGATGAGGGACTACAGATCAATTGAGTCACTGTATGTGGTTTTGAGGTATAAGAATAAACATCACTTCACTTGGCATGTGTAACTGTAGCAACAGCAGAACCAATCTTACAAACAACATTTTATATTGGGCTAGTATCGGAAGGATGCTGTTTCAGCACATATGGTATATACTATATGTGTTATGGAGAGATTCTGCGTGGACCTCTGAGTGCATCTGTGTGTTTGTGTGTTTATGTATTAGTGTTAGTATGTGTGCTTCTACTAAGTTGGTGCAGAATTATTTACAGGACAGAAATACCCTTAAGCATTCGAAGCATACATATTCACACAAATACACAAACATGAGCATAGTTGGCCCTGAGAAAATGTAATCATGATCTCACAGATACAGAATATGCTTATGAATATTCATGGCTTGGGTGAATGTGTATGTGTGTGTGTGGTGGGGGTGGTCTGAGTGAAACAGAGCAAGACAGATAAACTGAAACAGAGCATCAGTGGATATAATGTGGTGCAAAGAAGGGAGTTTGAGCTGAAAATGGGGGAATTTCAATTGTGATTGACCCTGTGCATGTTTGTATATGTACAGGTGCATTAATATTCTGTGAATAACAAATAAACACATTATTTTGGGTACAGTACCTCCAAGTCACAATAAAACCAAGAGAGAGAGATGCACAACACTAAAGGAAACAAGAGTGGGGGTGGAGAGAGGTGGAAGAGCTACAATGAGAGGAAGTAGAGGGTTATAGTTGGAATTGAAAAGTAATAATGCGTTCTGACAAAACAAAGAATTATACTGGCTGAGAAACGGAAATGAGTGTGTATGGATGTTTGTGAGTGTGTAGTCAGCATAATGACATTGAAGCTGCTGCTGCTGCTTGTGTGCATGTTTTTATGTGTTCACAGGGGTGCGCAAATTATTTGTTAAGCTCATAGCACTAATTCTGCTGCTGCAGTCTGATCAGGCAATGCTTGGTTTTGTTTTCCTATTGTGAGCTATAACACTGCAGTCATACCATGTCCCAAACAAAGGCCCAGCTGTGGCAGAATTCAGTCAAATTCAGTTCACATCATATTCAGATCAAAGGACCCAAATTAGAAGACAGTAAAACAAGATATAAGATGAAGAAAACTCCTCCTGCTCTTCACTTGGATATGATTTCCTAGATTTTCAGGAGCCTAACCTCTTTTAAATTGGCAGTATTGATATGGTGGCCTTTTTAAGGGAAATTGATTTTCCCTGAGGCAGTGATAATTTAATCCATTTAATTATTCTCCATTATTATTTCCTCATTATTTACTTCTGCAGTAATGCTAAAGATGACAGCTTAATGTGGTTTACAGTATGATGGGATGTGCTAGGTGATTTTTACTTAGCAGCACTTAAGGACCTACCCAGGCCTCAGACTGGCCATCAAAAGCACATGGGAGGAATCTAAGATTGGCCCAAAGAATCAGGCTAGTATTACAGTAAAACAAAAGCAAGCAGGTAATTCAAAGCAAAAACAACACAAGGAAGCTACATTCACTCAGAATGTAGACCTAGAGCAGTGTACAGTTGTAAAACCTGAAGAGATAGTACTGACATAACCAGTAAAACGAATACCTGGACTAAAAGAGCTTTAAAGTTCAACAGGGACATCAGTTTCAATAACACAGGTCATCATTTTTACATGTGTCTGAGATAGAATGAGAGGGTGCAGGTTAAAGATTTTAAAAAAGTCCTTGCACGTGTGAAATTTAGGATCATAATTCATCCCTTTGAAATGTTTCTGCAGCGCTGTGCTGTTTACTGACCCATGCACATGTTCACAGATAAGGTGAACATGTATAATTCAGAATGTATGCAGAATGCAGAATTAAACATCAATAATTCTGCAAGTCAAACAAAATCACACCATATCCACTGCTGTATGGAATATTTTTTTTAAATACGTTGAAATAATACTGATGGTTTATCTTAATTCTAGTAGGGGTTTTTCCTTATATAGAAAAATCTAATTCAAAACTAATTGATGCTAGATGAAGACAGCTGGTTAATGAATAAGTAATGGCCTTTCATTGCGCAACTGAATCAAACTAAAAATAATTTGTGAGACAACAGTGCCATGCTGAACCAAGGATGTGTTGTAAGTCCACTCTCTTGAACACTTGAACAGGTGTTTGCTTTGAATCTCAGTTTGAAGCAAAATGTCTTTCACATTCCTGGAAATCCACAAAATTTTGGAAAATTCCAGCAGATGGTGTTTTTATGTATCAACTATTTAAGTCATAGGCTTTATAAAACGCTACATCATATGGTACATGCCCCTTTCACGCATAAAAAAACCCTAAACCAGGTGTTAAGCAGTTGATATTAGATTATACTATATGCACAATTTCCTCAGCATAAGCGTATTGAGGGTGTTTGCTCTTTCTTCAAAAACATTCTGCCAGAGTCAGTACTTTAAACTCTGCTGAAGTTGGTTGTTTGACTTCCACATAAACTTTCTACGACTTTCACAATTCACTTTACCTCTGTTTGTGTGTTTGTGTGTGTGTGTGTGTGTGTGTGAGACAGAGTGTGAGTGACTGCTTCTGACAGTGCACATGACTGTCTGTGTTAGTGACTGTGTGTCTATGGGAGTGTGTGTTTTGCCCAAGGCTGAGATGAATTGTTGCTTGGTGAAATGGTGAGATCGTCACGGTTCGTTTCCGTACATCCATCCGTTCGTCTTATTTTGCTTTTCTTCACGTTACTTGCTGGGTAGCAGTGGAATGGAGGCTGACGCAAATTCGGAGCTAATCTTTTACTAAGCTTATGAGCAATACAGCGGATAAAATGATTACATAAAAAGGTCAACTAAGGCATTTCCTTTTCATCTTAGGCTGGGCCTGGTTGCCAATATGATGTCACTGTGGTTAGGCATCTAATACTGTTATAATGCTTTGATCAGATAATCTATATACTACGCAACGCCGTCTGCTGAGGAATGCCCCCAAGCTTTGGAAACAAGTACGTTTCCGTTCCAGAAAACACTCAAAGCCACAACAGTTAAGGCAGTGGACACTTTAGCATTGTGCCACTGTGTTTTTGCTGCATTTCCTCACTCTAAGTCTGTGTAATGTTGTTTCATGCATCAGATACCCACACAAAGAGAGAAGGAGAGAGGGACAACAATGCCAATTTGACATACTGTATATTTCTGTGTGTGTGGGGGAAAAGTATTATGAACTAGTTCAGCTAAGCTTTGACAGACTACAGTGTTTACGCAGTTAGTTCCCTCTAACCTGACACACACACACACACACACACACACACACACACACACACACACACACTCACTCACTCCCCTTTGCAGTGCAGGTGATTCAAGCTGAGCTGTCATATTGATTCAAACATGTTTCACAGACACTCAGACACACTGGCTGTATGTTTACGTGCTATGTATGTGTGTTAGTTTGTGTGAATGAACTATCCTTGTGAGCACATCGCTATATCTCTTAGTGAGGAGAATCAAAGAGTTTTGAGACTCCTGACAGAGTCAAATGAACTTCTTTCATCAGCCGCAGAAATTGCCTTTCTCCAAAAAGTTCAACTTTCAGAAACTTTCAGAATGAACTGATCATTTTTCCCCATTAGCAACCAGGCATTACAAAAGAAAGACATTTTCAACAGGTCAGTATGGTGACCTTATTCAATTAGCATCAGGAATCAATGGCTGTAATTAGAAAAGCAAGTGGCTGCATGCACACGTTGTAAATATCAGTTGTTAGTTTTTCAAAGTGGTAGCAAGCTTAAGTGTTGGAAATTTGTACTTTTATCGCAGAAAATGTTGACACCAGAACAAATTCAATTACGTCATGTGTGAAGCATCTGCTCTTCATTCATGTCAATTCAGCTAAGTTTTTCAAGGCATGCCTATGAGGAGATTTCAAAAGAATATATATTGCACTAATATGCTTCACAAACAGCTAGCAAGCCAAATACAGCTTTGTGCTAATTACATGCTTGTGAGCTAAATGTCATGTGTCAGATGTTTTCTGTGATGATAAACAGTTTGTGGTTACATATCAGTTCTACAGATCCAGAAGAAATTCAACTGAACTTCTTTTTTTTTTTAGAGTAAGATCCTAATATATTTACCTCATTACTTTCACCACTTCCATGTTTGCTTTTCTCATGAATGCAGTGCTGTTTGACTGCCAAGTGTATGATATTGGATTTTCCCATCAGCAAAACCGTAAGACCATCAGTCTGCGCTTTAAGTAACACACAGCGATAGCAGGAGTTTGACAAAAATAAAACCAAGCACGTTGTTAATTGTGTTGGATTACCGATTAAGCAAGTCCCAGGCACGGACATGGTCCTTTAATAAATAAACTACTCTGACAGAATTTGACTAATAAAATAAAAGAATGACATTTTTATGCATATATATAACTTCATACAGTATCCGATGTATCGGAGAAGTAGTAAGACATATGTGCTTTAACTTTAAAATGCAGATTTATGCAGACGTCCTGGCACATAATTTATTTTCCCTCATGACAACAAACACTCTAATGACTCCTAAGTAGGATAAAACAAACCAGGAAAAAAAGCTTTGCTTAGGATTCTTATGTCTATGACTAGAGCAAGTTTGTTTCTCTTCCTCCCTCTCCTTCACTCTCTGTCCATGTCTTTTACACACACACACACACACACACACACACACACACCCACACACACACACACACACACATACCTCTTCCAGCTTCTCCATGGTCTCATTATTATCTTGCTAATGGTTCCCTGTGGATGTAAAGCTCTGCTGATCCAAGCAGCTGGAGAAATACACACACACACACACACACACACACACACACAAACCGCCAAACAGACAGACAGTGAGTGCAATACACACACACACACAGACTGTATGTCATACATGCCCAGGTAGAGAGTAAGATAATCCAGCACCATATGTTCCCACCAGTGCAAAAAATTTGAGACATTTATTCATTTAATACGCTGCCCTGCCTCTTGCCACACTCACACTCAAACACGCATCCATTCTGTCCATACTGCTATTCCCTCTCTGTGGAAGTCAGTACTGGGACTTCATTCTGTAAAACGTCCTTGTCTGTTGATATCCAAGAGTGCAATTACTGAAATGCCAAATTATAGCCGACTAAACTGTCCAAACTTTGAAGGCATATTTCACTCTTAATTTCTAAGAAAATAAAGTAAGACATGTGCCACCACCGACTGGCCATGGTTTATACTTTGAAACATTTCTGGCTGACACTGTTAAAATATTGTTCATTTTAATGAAGATGAATTGAATGCCATTATCAAAGTGTAGCTTTTTATGTTGTTCTCAATATGCGGACTGCATCCTTTATACAATTGCCAGCTATTCATTTAGATTTAATAGGTGAACTAGTTTTTGTTTTGTTCTACATTTTACAAATTGCTTTGGCATTTTATCAACATTTATTACCATGAACTTATTTAAAAACAAAACGATCTGTCGTCTCATATTTCAGCACTGATGGCGGCCTGCTGACCTGTAGGGAACCAAAAAAACAGACATTTTAAGTTTTCATTGAACTTTGTGAAGCACTACTTATTGTCTCAACGGTTGACTTAGGAATAGACATTGGAGCTCCTGACCTCCAGAAACAAAAATGTAGAATATAAGGAAATATGAAGACCCTTTGCAGGTTAACAAATGTTTTTTTAAGTGGCAGTTTATTTATAACATAATAACAGTGCAGCGTTTGAAATGATATTCAAAACACTGTGTTCACACTTGAAACTCTCTCTCCACACACCTCTCTCTCTCTCAGATCAATGTACCAGTCTTGTAGTGACACTTGAAGTACTCTTATCTCTTCTCTGCAGACCTGCTCAATTCTTGCTACCTTTCTCCTCTCCTCCCCTCCCCTCCCTTCCCCTTCTCTCTCCCCTCTTTTCCCTTCCTGCCTTGTCTTCTCTTCTTCCTTGCTCTGCACATACTGTACCTCTCCTCTACCCTCATTACATTGATGCTGATGATGGGTGCTGTCTAAATTTTGGTTAACAATGACATATGAGTTTGCTGTTGCAGCTCATGTACAAGCACTCTGCACGGCAAACATTTTCACAATAATACTGATACGACTGCACTCTTTCCCCTTTCACTCTTTCTGTTTCCTGTCGTACTTTTATCGATGCTATCTTGCACACAGATGTGTTATCTTGTGTGAAACCCTTTTGCTCTGTAACCTTTAGAGTTTTCCATGTTTTTATTTGTAGTAAAACTCAACTTCATTATATGTAGAGCAGCTTCCATGATCCCAAGCTGTGGCTGTAATAGTCTAAAATGCTTCTCAACAGGGTAACAGAATAGCTTCGCTTAGCATTGCTCATAGTGTCATTGCCATTTAAATGCCAATTTAAAGTCTACCCACAACTGCTTCTCTTTTGTGTATAGTCAATCAAAGGGTGCAGCATTACAGGCAACTTTCAGAGCAAGCCAAAACAGAAAACTAAAATCAGTTCAGAGGCTTGTCCTACTGAAGCTTAACTGGCACTAACTAACTACATTGAATCGGCAGGCTTAACATCATGAAGATCTGCAGCTTCAACACAGCCTGTGGTACCAAAAAGATTCCACTAAGACACCATTCATTTATTTATACAACTTATTATTATAATTTATGTATCAAGCTGCAAGTACTGGCGCTTGTAAGCATCAGCGTTGCAAACGTACACAGAATCAAGCGCTTGAATGTGTGATCAGCGGTTTTATGGTTATTCATTTAGCCATAAGAAACCACAGATGCTGGTGCAGTAGTAGCACACCTGTGGTGTAGTTGTAAATGCATTCACATTCACCTGGAGGAAGCTCGTGTCATAGTTCAAAAGGTACAGAGTAGCTGATCTGTCTGAATATATTATTTATAGTGGATGATATGATATTGCCTTCAAATATCTGTTGTACTGTCACACTTGAGAAACATCACACAACAACAACAACACAAGAATACTTATTTATCAGTATTTTACAGTAAAATCTAGAAAAATACAGTAAAACTGTGATCATAACCTCTTTTTTTAAGTTTAACAACCAGCAGTTAATTTAAAACTCAAAAATTTCAAATCTTGTTTGTATTAGTTTACACACCATCTAAATATGCTTTGAGGTGTCTCCGAGGGATAGCTTCACACCCCAGCTGGTTGCTATGTTTTGTTGAAATTGTTTCAAAATGATCCAGTGACAAAAAGGCAAATCCACGTTTTGATTTAGACACCAAGTTTTAAAACAAATAACAAGTTAGCACTTAGCAGTTATCACCACTTTGAACACATCACACCTACGTAGCTGCTTCACAGCACCTGCAGTGTTGCAATTACTTAATACACCATTTGAATAGCACGTTAAATGTGTCTTGGTTTTGCAGGTTCATAGATTTGATCTTTTAGTTTTTTAATTTGTTTCCTTCATTAAAAAATCTTATTATAAATAGTATTATTATTATATAGATTATATTTCAGTTGTCAGTGAGTTCAACCGCATGCTATTAAAAAGTATGTTTTCTTTTCAAATTAAAGGCATTTTACTTAGATGAATTATCATGGTTGTTATTTCCAATCCCTGAATTATTCACAGCACAGAGTGAGGTTCCTGTCAGCCAGCAGAAGGTGTGTGTCAGGTGTACTTTAGTTAACTGCAATGTGATTGGTTTAAAAATGTGTTTACCATCATGGAAAGAAGCCATGATGGTAAACACATTTTTATATGTGTTATTAGTCTGCTGACAGTGCAACACACACACCCACACACCCACACAAAATGCGGTGCACACCATCCAGCATCCAGACACTCTCATATGCATGCATACACAGCCAGGGTACAATAGACAAGAGACACACACACAGACACACACACACACACACAGACACACACACACACACACACACACACACACATACACACACACACTACAGCATAGTGGCAGTGCTGTAGTCAGTAGGGGCTCATTTAGCCACTAAACGATTCAGCATGAGTGTGTGTGTCTGTGTGTGTGTGTGAAGTCTTGTGGCCAACAGTGCTATGGATTTTAAGGACAGCAGGTTTTTCCTCTTCAGTCCAACCCTGTCTGCCTCTCTTGCAAAATCAACTCCCTTATCCCTACCCTTTCTTCAGCTCAAACACCCTTAATCGTAACAGACTTATAATATACAATTTTTGCGTTCGATATTGATGTTGATAACAGACCAGCAACATCCATAATCTCCCACCTACAGAATCTCCTGGGACACAGTGTTCTTAGTGATTTTGTGAAAGAGCTTTCTGGTTAGACAGGATCATTAGCTGTCACCTGCCCTCCATCAAGCAACCTAATCTCAGCAGTATGTACGAAACACCCTGACACCCTTTGGTTTCAGACACTGCCCTCTGAGACTTTATTGGTCTATTAGGGCAGCATTCACCACACCTCAGCACAGTGTCGCTCTCCACATTATCTATTAGAGTGGTCAGTAAGTTGGCTCTGTGATGGCACCAAAGTTTGCTTTGTTACCTTGCATGTGATTTTGCACACACTGCCTGCACTCTCCAACAGTTAATTTCATACAGTACATCTAATTTGATTCAATAAGTCTCTCCTCTTGCACTTGACCACTGGAGTGTTGGTCATGTCTTTAATTTGCTCTTCTGCTGCAGCTGCAGTGTTTGCTTAATCTTCTTTCTTATGTGAGTCTTGTTGCAGCCCCCTTACTGCTATTGTATGAAGCTCTGCAATCTAGATTTGTATTTTAATCCAGCTGTTTGAGGAAGAAAATAGTATACTTTCAGTAAGGAAGAAATGTTAATGGTTGACAGGCACAAACAAATAAAGAGTCCCAGTTAAGGTATTTACATATTTAACTAAATGTGTACACAGTGTGTGTGTGTTTTTAATGTGTTTATGTATGTGTAACCTGTGTGCATATACTTCATTGTTAGTTGGAAGGAATTAAATATAGAAGATTAGTCATGGCTGCTTAGTGACATCTATAAGATACATACGGCTGCTGTGACAACCGAAACAGTCTTTCATATGGACAATAGGACAATAATCATGGCTGCCATGATAACACAATGAGGCTGCTGTGTATACAGACAGATTCTGCAATTATATTGTCACAGAGGGTGAGATTTGTTCAAGCCATCCAGTTGTTTAAAGATCAGATAATTAAATGACAAATTACATCTTTTGCAAATATAATTATCACTAGTAATAGTGTATTTGCAGTACATGTAGTAGTGGTAATATATTCCATATTATTGGATAATTATGTGAATGAGGTTTAATTTTAATTAATTTAATTTTAAGTTTTCAGTCAGTGACAAAAGTATATATGCATTTGTAAATGTTTAGGCAGTTTTAGTTTGAGTGAAATGTAAAAAAAAAAAAAAATTACATTTCAATATACAGTACTTTGTGTGTGTGAGTAACAGTAGACTGTAGCCATGTGTGTTATAGAACCATTAGAGGAAATGTTACCATGGGAACAGAACCACCTCCACTACCTACAGCAACATGTAGAGTTCTGGATCTGCTGACCCGGCTCCCTCCTCCTTTCTGTCTCTCTCTGTCACTCCCCCTCCCACTATTTCTCTTCTTTGCTCTCTTTTCCCCCTGTCTCTTGATACTTTGACAGGTTAATGCTCAGCTAGCTTGTCTGGCTTATACACACACATGCACACACACAGCCTGAGGTGGTGTGTAACAGGGGATTTCAAAGGGGACAGCAGGATAGACAGTTTAATCTGAGAGAGAAGGGGGGGGGGGTGAGAGAGGGGAAGGGAGATACAAAGAGATAGAGTGAGCGGACGAGAGACAGGGGGGAAAGGTTATGGCCAGGACACTCTATGTGAAACAGAGAGGAAGAAAGAGTGAGAGGAAGTGAGTTGCAGGGATTCAGGGCAAAACTTAGCTTAGCTTTTTTGCTTTTGGAGACATTTTGTCACAAAACAATATCACAGCAGGGCCCAGAGTGGACTTCATTCATCCTACTGCCAGTTATAATGCTGCCATTCTATTTTTTTGGGCCCCACAACAGGTGCCAGTGAGGTAATAACTAAATCTGAGTTAATAAACAATATGGACACTAAGCTCTCTGCTGTTACTTGAGTATTTGAGCCAAAATAAGCTTAAGGGGAAGATAACAACTTCAGGTTTGAAATGATGTAGTTGCTGTCTAGGTCGTGATTAAGTCCCCATAGATAACCATGAATATGTTGGCTGTGTTTTTTAAGCCATCTGCTCAGTGGCCCCCTGGTGGTGAAGGGCCCTTGTGCACCAACCTGCTGTATGACAGTTTATGATGGATCTGGTCGTGCCCAACTTAAATGTCTTTGTGTGTATGACAGTGTGTGTGCAGAAAGTTGTGTGTAATCTCAGAGCCGATCGATTGTGATGGTAAATAACCTAGACAACATAGTTTCTGTGTGTGTGTGTGTGTGTGTGTGTGTGTATCCGATACGTGTGCATCATTTTAAGTGCATGTGCACGCATGCAGGCGTGTTCATCTGTATTTGTCTCTGCAGATGTGGGTATATAGGCTTATCCCAGGTTCCCTTGGGACAGTACTGATTGACAGCTCTATCCCTGGTTGTCATGGTGATGATGATGGATGTGTTTTGGGTTACTACGGAGACCGCTGTTTAGGCTTTCTATCTGCATGCATAATATAGTTTTAGCATAAAGAGATTCTGTAGCTGACAGTGTGATAGAGAAAAGGAGACATGGAAAAAAGGGCCAGAAACAACTTTACTGGCTGACCTTGCTACATGTAGTTGGTGTTATACTTTAAACACTATGCGTTACCTGAAGATCACACATTAAATGGGATACATAACAGTAGTTGGACAAAGTTGGAAGATGAAGAGAAGCCTACATGCAGATAGAGAGATGAGAGATGGCAGACAGTCAGAGAGACAGGCAGGCAAGTGTTGAAAACAGTGCACGTCCTCTGATAAAGATGAAAGAGTTGGTACTGTGGAATTATAGAATTTTAACTATCCTCCACCTGTAGTGCTGAATTTTTAACACCTTCATCTGCAGAGTTATCCAGAAGTTCTACTTTTTTACAATGAAAACATAGGAAAAGATCCGACCCCCAGTGGGTCTAGAGACATGAGATGTGTTGGAATTTAGTTTTCAAAAAAAGTTACAAGCAGTTCTCGGGGCTACACTTTTTATGACTTACTTACAAACAGAACACTTTTTCTTTTCCCTCTTTTGTCTTATTTAAAGTGCGAGTGCGAGAGATTTTAGTTTTGGTTCTAAATTTGCCACAATAGAGGCTGTAATGCTGACAACACATATACACTCAGTGGCTACTTTATTATGTACACCTGGCTAGTACCGGGTTGGACCACCTCTTGCCTTCAGAACTGCCTTAATTCTTCATGGCGTAGACTCAACAAGGTGCTGGAAACATTCATCAGACATTTTGGTCCATATTGACTTGATGATGCATGATGCAAATCTCCTCTTCCACCACATCCCAAAGGTGCTCTATTGGATTGAGATTTGGTGACTGTGGAGGCCATTTGAGTGCAGTGAACTCATTATCATGTTCAAGAAACCAGTTTGAGATGATTTGAGCTTTGTGACATGGCGCATTATCCTGCTGGAAGTAGCCATCAGAAGGTGGGTGCTCAGTTGGTGCTTTGGGCCCAAAGTGTATGGAGCCTGAACAGTGATAGTTACATTCAGCATCAAATAATCATTTGTTTTTACGATGTCAGGTTTTCGGTTTCAGCAGAGGGGTTGAGGGGAGGGGCAAAGAGAGCGTGATTAACATCTAATCTGCATATTAAGAAGCGCTAACCTTTGCTAATACATGAAAGTTAGCTAAAATTAGGTTAGATCCATGGTTGTACGTGAGCAAACAGCGGCAGAGGCATACAGACTTAGCTGCGGTTTGGAAGTTCCAGGTCAACTCGTGAGGCTTCGGAGGGGACGAGAGGACGGCTGTTTCGGAACAGTGAAGAGTGACGTTGTCTCATTAGTATGCACATTTTACGTCAATCATTTTCTCCTTGCCCCTCCCCTCAAACCCCTCCTCTCCACGATAAAACAGTGACAGAAATGCACCTGCACAAAAACTGTATGAGTATCAGATAGATTTACACACCCACACACACACACACACACGTATTCTCCATTGGAAGCTGGTGTGTGTATCAGTAGTCAACATGCATGACTGGCTCATTCACAATGTAGCAGGCAATCAAGCTGTTCACCTATGCATGACTCAGAGATACACACCCTTTATCACATACACATTATATGACATACAAATACAACTGTCTGTATTGATAAAACAAACACACTATCGCAGATAATCACAATTACATTCACGCTCACATAAATGCCACAGTTTAGTGCATACCAAACACACAGATACCCATGATAGTCCATGTTAATGAAAAGAACATTGTATCGTGCACACAAAGGTAGGTCAGAGGTAAAGCTATCGAGCATTTAGGAAGACAAACAAAACAAAAGAAAAGTGTTTCAGGAAAAGTGTGAAAACAATAATTAGTAACATCAGAAATAATTATCATGTGCTTTCAGATTTATCTCTGCCCTGATCCCCAGGTTAACAATCAGAGGCCTAAATGGCTACACGTACTCTAATATGGACGATGGATGTTGTTCTCTCTATATTACATACGGTGTCTGCATAGGCAGCGCATACTGCATGTAGTGTACCCTCGTGGACATGGACAGAGGATTATTAACAATAAGCTGAAAGTATCACTGGCTCCTAAAGTAAGTTACCAGATATACTTGATAACTTGCAGTGAACTGTACTTATGTGTGCAGTGCACTTTCAGTGATATGACAGTTAATAGTTATTTCTGTACCAAAATAAATGGTATAGCTAAATGTTGACATGTACCTGGTATAGTGTGCTGTTTATATGGGTTAGATTGATTACCTATTAATCCATGCCTCCTTTGGAGTGTGGCCAACACCTGGGATCCTGTGCAAACCTTGCTGCAAGGTTCTATAATGTTAAACAACATTGCCATGGATTGAGACTCATGGATTGACAGTTCTTTCACTGAGTTATAAGAGGCTTTTGCATGTTAAACAGACAGTGACCACATATGTGCCAGGCTAAGACATGTGAGATAGCTCTACATTGTTCAGTAAACTGTTTAACAGTATATGACAATTATGGACTGTGAATATTTATTTATGAATGTTGTAGGTATTAACTATATTGTTGAAATAAGTTGCACGATTTCTAATTTTGGGGTTTGAAAGCTTTAATCTCCTCAGGCAATGCTTGTTTTAAACATAGATGGACATGTTGTGAATAAGATATTAGAAGCGTGTTGCATTGCATCCCAAAGGAGCACTTTAACCTCGTAAATAATTCAAACACACACTAACTCACAGACACTCGCAAATGCACACTACCCACCAACAGACATGCACAGATACACATGCTCTCGCAAGGCATATATGCATGCACACACAGCTAGGTACTAGTCAGTTTCTGCATTGATCTCTGAGTACTTAAAACTGCTTGAAATTGACCTTTCCTAGAAGAGGGTGAAGTGATTGGTGGAGCGAACATTTGCTGGTGAAAAAAGAGATAAGGAATGAGCACGAGGATGCAAAGCAGGAAGACAGAGGAAGATTACTTAACTTGTGTTCAATCCTTTGGCAGTGTTGTGCATGCACCATTCTTGAGAGTAACCATGGTAAATTAGAACCAAATTCATGGTCAGAAACTGAGAAGGTGATGAGTGAGAGAAAAAACAAAACCTTGAAAAATGAGGGAAAATGGGAAAACAAGGTGCTTCAGGCAGCAGTAGAAAGAAAGTTTCCAGCACTTTGTTCTTTCTCCTTCCATTAAACATTCAAGAGAGACAGAATGAGACAAAACCACAAGCGGAGAGAAGTTCGAAATACTAAGACACTGTTTGGGTATCAGCCAGATACACACATGCACAGATAGTCAGACACAATTTCACACACCTAATCTTTGGGTTTTCATTATGCATGCCACTTTTCTGTTTTATTTTATGTAAAAAAAATGTATTTGGCTGCTACGGTTCACTATAATAAATTTGCTGAAATATATCATTATTCCCAATCCCAGGACATAACAGAAAACTAGCTGCTTAGCAAAGTAAGCACTGGCGAAATGTCCTCAGTTTGGAGGATTTCTTTTAACTCTTCTATATCCTTGAAAGACATTTTCATCATCTTTCAATCCTGAGCTCCTTCCCCACCTCCCTCACACACACAACAGTTAAATCTCTCCATTTCTTCGTGTGAAATTATGTGAAATCGTTGTCTTTAAATCATTCTATCCGTCCATCTTTCTTTCCTCTTCCCTGTCTGTCTGCATCGCAATTTTGTCTATCTGCATTACTCTACCTCTGTCTTTGGCGTTGCTCTTTATCTGTATTCATATTTCTCTATCTTCTCCTTATCTCACCATTGTTCTCGCTAATCTTCTCAATCGCCGCCTTGATCCATCTCAATCCAATATTCATCCATCTTCCCTCTCTTTTCTTTCTTTCCAGCTCTTTCTCCCTCTCCCCAATGCCTCTGTTATGTCTTCTTCTAATTGGTTTTCTTTCCTTCCAGCCAGTCAGTTCTTCATTAAATCATCTGTCATCATATCAGTTTGGTCTGTCATCTGTCTTTCGCTCATCTAACATTTCTCTCTCTCTCTCTCTCTCTCTCTCTCTCTCTCTCTCTCTCTCTCTCTCTCTCTCTCTCTCTCTCTCTCTCTCTCTCTCTCTCTCTCTCTCT
>JAVQJL010037636.1:0-39266 GCA_036024295.1 Nannoperca obscura
CAGCGACTCTCCCTAGCGGGAGTGTGTGTGTGTGTGTGTGTGTGTGTGTGTGTGTGTGTGTGCACTTACGTTCTGGACGTGGAAAAAGCCCAGAGGAGCTCCTTTGCCGGAATTCTTCAGAGGCTCAGTGGAAAAAGCCTCGTCATGACGATGCAGGAAACTACGGGAAGAAATGCAGTGAGTGTCAGTGTGTCACTTTTTTTTTTTGTAATCAAGATTATGGTGTTTCCTTAAAATGTGCTAAATGTTGTTGTAGTAATATTATTGCTATCTATTAATTTAGTTTATTACTAGATTTACAACATTACTACTCTATCTCAACAGTTAGATATAAGACACCACATGGCGGCGCACACTATATTTGAGGATGGTGGACTCACTTGAACTGGCAGAAGATATCTGCGTACTCAGGCGGGACGCCGTTGGCCTGGAGCACAGTAACACGGAAGGTAAAGATGCTGCCAACCTCCAGCTGGCCTGCCAGACCGTCACCAAGACTCAGTTTGGTGTCTGCGATGTTACCCAGCTTGAGGTCTGAAGAAAGCCACAGGGGAAGGTTAGGAGAACCTGTGCTGTGATTTATTGAAAATGACCTGCAACTGCACCTGTGCTTTGTAATCTGCATGTGAATTCGAAGCTCAGCACCATGCAATCAGACAGGTTTCTGGACTTGTGATTTGCAGAAAGAAATTTCCGCTGTTCACTCATCAGATAGCCTTTGTACACATTCCTTCACAAAGTAAGATAAACTGCATCCGTCTCATTTCCATAACTATACATTTAAAGTCCTCCTTTTTTTTTTATTCAACAGGACCTTGTGCCAAGTGGGTTTCCCAGTGGACTGAGAGGTAAATTTACGAGTGGAGAGGTGAAGGTCTGGCAGCCGTACCCATGTCATTGATTCGGTTGAGCTCCTCTGAGGGTGTGATGACCTCTGAACTCTGACCCTGACCCTCCACAAAGCGCAGCTCTTCCAGGGACAAGCCAGAGCGGGTCATAACCGTGGAGGGAAAGTCATTCTGATTGGACAAAAAGGAGACAGATGCAAGAGTAGAATGAGGATCGATTAGCATAAAGCTGGTAGAGAGAAAAGGAAAAAATAATCCTCCACCTGTGTGAATGCATATATATTTTACTGCCCAATAAGGATTAAGACTGAAAACATGTTCTCATTCTTATGTATATTTGTTCATTAGAAGTTAAATAGGGAATGAGGAAACAGTATAAAACTAAAAACACAATTTCCTTTGCTGACTTCATGTTTTAACCCAAATATTATACACTCGCTCTCACACACAGAAACAAAGTGTGTCTTCAAGTTTGACACTACTTTCTTCTGACTCAGGGCTTACCTTTTTGAAGTACTCATCATCAAAGGAGATCTTGGCGGTTCCTGACTGTCTAACTCCTGACCCGTAGTCCGGGGCCTCCTCATCAGCTACAAAGAGACAAACCCTCCTCTTATCAGGATCACAGACACAGCTGACTTAAAACTGTCAAAGCACTTCAAAAGGAATACACATAATCAAAAGGAATGTTCTCTTTGCCACTGGATCAGTGGCTTGGACGGCTCTTCAAAATGTTTCAACAATGATATCAAAACAGAAGTTATTTGGTTTGAGAAAAACATATTTTGGTTCCTAAATATCAAAATGATTGTGACACAAATCAAATGTCATACATAAATGGAATTGATATGAAGTGGAAATATTTTTTTGCTCCACTACACATAATAACCATATTATTTATTAATATAGTTTGATAAATAACTGCGATAAACTGCTTCACAAGAATAATATCAAACAAATGAGTGATGAGCAGGAATAAAACCTGTGCACAGAGATCCTAACAGTCTTGCTCATTAGAGAATCTCATTAATTACTCACCAGCTATGGCCTGAACCCCCACACGCAGGAAACCACGCACCTCGCCCTTCTCCGTTACTATGGCAACACGGTGCACCAGCGGCACAGGGTACAGGAGGTTGCTCAGGTACACGAAAGCCCTGAGAGTGAAAAGGAGGAGAGAGACGGTGAAGACCAGATTCTGGTGCAGTGTGGAACAACTGCTGCCGTCTTTAGATCTGGGAAGCAGTCAAACTGTTGTTTTTTTTATGTTAACATCAATAGTCATATAGAGACAGTTTTCTGACAACTCTACATAATCTACAGATGGATCATCTTATAATGTGCACAAACATTTCCAGTGTTTAGCATATTAATGACTACAATAACATACAGTAAAATATTAGTGACATTTATGTTAAGGAATGAGCAAAAAAAACAAAGCAAAGAAGAAAAAATTGAAGATCAAGATCATCCATGCTGCAGGGCACTGAAATCAGCAGCAGTTTTAACCATCAACTTTATTTTTAAACTGTGTGACAGGGTGACGACAGATCGCCTAGGCTGCAGCAGTAAAGTCTGTAAGAGAGTGGTTTATTGTGTCGTATTATGCCGATGTGTGTCTCTCACTCACACACACTCGCTGACATTTTGTTTTGTAGGACTTGATTTATTTTGCTGCGCCCCTGGTGACCTACTCCTCCTCTGTCGCCCCTCTCGCGTCCCCTCCCCCCTCCTCCTCTCCTTCCTATTGCTGGGAGACTCAAGGCCAAGTTGGGAGGGAGACATTAATCTGTAGAAGCTCTGAAGTCATAGTGACGAAGGTAGCTGAGCTACGGCTGTTGCAGACTGTGGCTGGCATGAAGCCTGCATTGATCTGTCACCTTATTATGAGATCCGCGCACGCTGTTTATTACTAAGCACTGCTTTTTACAGCACAGAGGCTACAGCCTTGGTACGACGGGTGCAGTGATTTCAAATGCTGCTGCAGGCTTTAGATCTGCGAAGCACATTATTTCCTCTTGACAATGAATTAAAACAAATACAACTGAGCATGATTACGTGACGGTCAAGTACCGTGAGATAATTACCTATAATACATTCCAAGAACAATGTTAAAACAGACAAGGTTATAAAAACCAAGGTTTTATGTAATGTAATAAAAAAACAAAAAATCAAACAGGGTTTAAAGAAAAAAACAAAAAACAAAATGACAGACAGCTAATCAACTTAGACACAGCAGATACATGTATTTCACACGCAGATAGGAGTTAATACAGTCAGCTCTGTGATGGTAGCGGGGGATGAGACATCACGCTGGGAGGATATGGAGAGAAAAGGATGGTGGCCTTTCAATTTTATGAGAACTGAGTCTAAATTAAAAGCAACTTATACAAAGCAGGCCTGTGAGCACAGAAGTATGACTAATCACATTAAATTTAAAACTGGCCCAGTGTATCTCTGCAAAGCTGCTGTGAATACATGATCTGATTCTGAAATTATTGAATTTGCTCACATTTTTTTTAAACATTCTGATTTGCCAGCTGCCAAAATAAAAATCATACTATTATGTCTTGTACCCCATATACTGCTGCTTTAACATCAGTCTGTGCATCATCTATTTCAACATCATATACTAATGGTGTTTTCTCACCTGTGCTCATTAACCTTCCCCCTCTTCTACATCTGTGTAATTAACAAAAAACTACATTTAACCCAGCCAGCATTCGCCCAAACTCCTGTCCCAGCCTGTGTGTGGAGGACGTGGGAACACCACTGCCAGTCACCAACCTTCCCACCAGGATGAACCAGGGGGAGCGGTCATAGAAGGGGTCCTGGCCATCGCTGAAGATGTCCGAGCCCTCCTCGGTGCCGGCGTCCGAGCTCGTGTCGTCCACAAACGCCTCGTCGTCGATCAAGTCGGACATCTCGCTCTGGCGCTCGTCCGCCAGCTCGGTGATCTCAGAGTCGGTTGTGGAGAAGGTGGGCGAGGGAGTGCGGTCGGCCAGGCGCTCATTAACACAACCGTGGAAGATGGGGGAGCTGAGGTGGGGGGGTTCGTGGTTTGGGAACAGTGGCAAGAACCAAGGAAAGGTAACAATGGAGGAATAGAAGAGTTAAACAGGCCACTTCATTAAGCATGGCTTAGATGTGAGATTTCATTTTGGCATTGTTTTTTCACAAATGGTATCTTATATGGCATAAAACCATGGACTAGATAAACATGTTTTTGTATCATTTGAATTGCAAAGTAATCAACCACCAACAGTTGTTGTACATTCATTGGTAAAGACACTTTTTTTCTACCTAGTGGTAATATCAATATTAGCTAAACCAAATCAACTGAGAAAAAAAAAGCTTTGAAGCTACTGTAAATGCAGCAGAAGGATTCCTTTCATAAAGAGCAGGTATTACAAGATGCTGCAAGGTGTCACAGCAGTTTATAGAAACATGTCTATTTTATACCAAAATGAAATGCCACTTTAAAGGGATTAACGCATAAATCTTCTAATGTATGCTGGCTGAAAGAGGATAAAATACAAAATGCCATAAATGTTCCACTTTATCCAAATCCACTCAATTGTTTACAAGCTTTTATATGAACTGGAAGGGATATTAACATGAGAATGGCAACAGACATGGCAAAATGATAAAACGGATAAATGAAAATGACATAATTCTTCATTAAAAAAAGAAATAAATAAAAAAACACAATTTGAAATGTGATGTCAAAAAAAATGAATACACAAAGGAACATTGACATGAAATCAAGAGCACCAAATAAAATCACAAATGTAACATTAAATTATAAATGACAAAAAAAGAAGAAAAATACACTGAAAGATGAGCAACAAAATCAGATAACAAAAAACGTGATATCAACGATACACCTGACTCGAATGACAGGAAATGAATTTGTGTAACACAATTTGACAATGGAAATAAAAAAAATGCAATGGAAGTAAAGACAGACCCATTTTGAATATAGATCACTGACTGAAGCCATATGAAATTAGTTTCACAACAAAACAGTATTCAAACAGTAACATATGCAGTGTTGTGTGTATTGTTTCTGGCGTCGCTTTACGTACCTCCCCACAAGCTTAAACCAATGGAAGCGGTCATAGAAGGGATCATTTCCTGTCAGTGTGCCTTCGCCGTCCTCCTGGTGCGTGGAGGCCATTTCTCCAGCACGGTCATACATCTCTCTCATCTGGTCCAGCCTCTGCCTGCAAATGATGACAGAGTGCACTTAACATAAATGAGAAGCGGAAAGGAAGCGTACAGCTCACCTAATGCCTGGAGGTAAGAGATGCTGCTGCATGGACGGATGCCAGTCTCATAATTCATTGTCTTTTTGTACTGTATCTTTTCTGGTAGTGAAGGCATAAGAAGTGAACTGGCAACAGGCTGATTGAGAAAACTGACATCTGAACAACGTTTGAGTAAAAGCAGCCTGTAGTAATTGTTGATTTCTAACACTGAATGTACATAACAGATGACATGTTGCACTTATATGGCTAGGTTTTTAAATGTTAAACACATCTTATTAAACTCAAGACGAGTTTAAGGTTTGTTAAGGGCATTACTTGAGTTTATCAAGGGACCAGTAGTGTGTGGCTCCATTCTTCAGGTCCTGAACCTCCACAGCCACCACGGTGCGGGGGAAAGGCCTGGAGTCCCGCTCTTTCTCTGGCTCTGGTGACAGGAGCTCAGGCGGCAGCGGAGAGTACAGAGTGTCTGTCAGCAAGACAAACTGGAACTGGACCTGCAGAATGGGAGAGGTGGTTGGAAAGAGAAGAATAAAAAGAGAGTTCAAAAAAAACAAAAAAACATCAAGCTAAGAGAAAAGAAAAACACCAACCAAAAACAAGACATGCGGTGCTCACTGTCTTTTGTAGTATGGTTCTATTTTACTGCAGATATACAAAAAGGTTGAAAGGTCAAACAAATCCATTACACCCTCCATTTTGTGACCTCTCTCTTTCCAGCATCCTCTGGGGGCAAAATATTAAACCTATTAACAACACTGGATATAAATTACAGACAGACACCCAAAAGATAAATAAAGATCCTCTGAAAATGTCGACCCATCTCCAATATCAATCATGTAGCGCCTAGAGCTGGACGAGAACATAAATCGCAGGATGGGGAAGATGGTCCACAGCAGACCAGCTTTTGATTCATAACACATTTCATTTCTCTGTGTGACATGAGTCAAACTCGCACTGAATGATTTAAAGGACAGCCTTCTGCATTATCTCAAACATACATTATGTTTAAAATTGAGTGATTAATTAAATGAATCAGTAGTGTCTGAATAGAAATTTTAATCAATCTTATGGCGTCTTTCATGACTTCACACCGCCATCTCACTTCATCCAAGAACCTGATGCACGGTATCTTTGAGGCTGAGTCACCTCTGTAAATATGGCTGCCAGGTGAGTGCGATAACTACACTAAGGATCACTAATCTGACTTTCACCAATGCTAAAACTACGATAAAGCAAACCGAAATACTTACTTTCTTCTTTAGCTCCACACTGATGGCGTTGGCCTCCTTCAGGTAGACAGCGTTTCCCCACAGCTGATCACGGAGGGAGGTGAACTGATGGTACCTCCACTTCCTGAAGGCCCACTGAGCCAACTCAAACTCATGTTGAGTCCACGGCACTGCAGGGAGACAGAGGTGTTAACATGCACGTGTAAACATAAACACATGCAATGTGAATGCACATAAAACCAAAAAAAGGACCATACCAGTGGGTTTAGTTGTTTTAGCCCACCCACAAATCCAGTGTACTTTACTGCCTGCAGCTTTAGGTAATCCATCAAGTGGACTATGTTGCCACCTTTATTTTAGGTCAATATTTCTTACAAGCAGTGACTGTGCTGAAAAACCTTTCTGTTGTGCTGTGTTCAGGGACAACCAACAGCAGAATTTACCGTCAGCTTCAGAAAAGCATTAAATTCACAAGCACCGCTTCAGAAAAACCCAGAAGACAACCAGGGAGCAAATGTGGACGTTGTGCTGTTTCTTCTATAAAGCCACGGTTTATCGTCCAAATGCAATGAAAGGTTTGGGCCAATCACCAAAATTCAAAACGCAGGATTAGAACCTGCTATTTCTCTCAAGTTAAATAAACTATATTCCAGCATAAAATTAATTTCATGATTATTAATCATTCTGATGCAATTGTATAAATAAATCTGGATTATATTATCAATCAAGTCAGACAGTCAAAATGTGTCACTCAAGGTGAGAAAATGTTTACCTTGGTGAATTACCAATCTCAAGGTAGATTCTAAAGGTTCACTTTCATGCTGTACTAAAAAGAATGGCTGCTTGGAAAGCAGGAAAACAGGAAAGGCTGCTTGCTTTGGAATCATTCCTGCTAATAATTTATATACAATTGGTAATTGATGGGATAAAACATTAAAAAAACTAAAGTATGGTCCTTTAGACTTTAAGTAAAATGTTTTGTATTATTAGTAGTATGTTTTATTTCAAATGAATTAGAGAATATATTATATATGAACTAGTTTGACTTAATACCTTGAATGAGTAATTAGTATGGCAACATTAACACATTTACTGAATGAAGTTGATATTACATTCTTTTGATTATGAAACAGAAAATACTATACGCACATCCCAGTAGTTTGGGCTCTGGATAGAAAATGTGGGGGAAAAAAAACATACAGTGCATTTGTATATGTATCTTTTTTTCCGGGGGGGCTTAAATACGTAAAAGAAATATGTTAAGGACTGAAGATTTACAGTACACACCTTCCTCTTCCTCCTCCTCCTCCAGCTCTTCTTCATCAGGTGTCTCCGCTACCAGAGAAATAGTCTCCACCTGTTTCTGAAGTTCCTGCAATTTGCTCTCGTACACCTGGACGCCAACACACAGGGAAGAGGAAAGAGAACAGGGACAAGCGTCCATCAGCCGCAACAGGTGAGCTCAGCTAGCCATCTGCACCACATTTTGACCCAAAATACACAGTATTACATTGGGATTACTACACATTCTCCACTGTGAAATTTTTATTTCTACATTAAAGACAAGTACTGAAGCCTTTAGGTACAGGTCCAAGTGATGCATGGTTACATGCAGCTGGATGTGTAAACAATGCAATGTGACATGGAAATGGGTTAACATTTACATAAAATGGGTACTGAGATGGGCCCATGGATTTGGGATGTTTTTTCTGTTCATTTCCAGACATTTATCAAAATGCTACATCTTCAAGTGTTTTATATATTGTATGTACTGTATGTTAAACAGTAGTAGTAGTGCAGTAAAAGCTATGGATTTCTTGAAAATGTGAGGATAAAATATTTTACGCACAATCAACAAATCTAGTGTTCAATAATAATACATAAGACACCACCCAAAAGTAAAAAGTAAGAATTGGAGTTGTGTTCTTTTTTGAAAAGCAAAAGCACAATTATAATAATTTCTACTTTCCATATACTAGAATGAATTGCGTAGCTCTATATTTTAAGCTTATGCAATTAATAACTTCAACCTTTTGATATGATTTTTGGGTATTTGTATACAATGTTCTGGAAATAAAACTTCATTAAACAATGAGACAGAAATGGCTGGAGTGGAAGAAGAGAGGAGTTGGTAGAAGCTGAGTCAACTGTAATCCAATGAGGGGCGCCATCATCATCAGAGCAGGACATGCTGTGATCCCGATGACCTCATCCCGTTTGTTCAGTGTCTTCTGGGAAGACAATGCAGCCTTTTCATTTTTCTCATTAACCTCCTCCCTGCTGAAATCCGACCGACAAGCGAACAGTCTCAACAGAAATCTCTCAATTCAAACTTCCTTTTTAAATCCAGTAAGCAGGTTTTACTGAATGTAGTCATCTGCATGAAGCCGCTAATGTAACACGTGTACCATAATGTACCATGTGAATACAGTATTTGAAGCAGTTTCAAAAACATGAATATTTAAATGATCAAATAGGTTTAACGATGGCAGAGGCTTAATTTAATGTCTAAAGCAATGTTATTTGAATGAGATAAATGCCGACAAATCAAACTTTGTGGCACATTGTCATGATATTTTAAGTGATAACAGATGCAGATATGGTACTACTTTCAAGTGTTATGATTTAAAACTGTACTAAATATTATAACTTACAGTACCTTTAACCTGTCCTGGGGTATTACAGTGCCTCAAATGGTCACTCCTGTGTAGTGCAAACATGAAGAGATCTGATTCTGTCCCTAAACTGGTTTATTCGCAGTGAAAAACAAATACCACCCATAAATATATGTAAAACAAATAACTGCACTTGGAGCATGTCATTTTATTTCAGTCATACTTTGAAAATAAACCTCCAGCAACACAGGGATTCGGTGTGTCCTCTTTTAAACCCGTGAACACAATTGTTCACATTGTTAGTCTATGTTTGCACAAAGTGCTTGATTAAGGAGCAACACAACTTGGTACACAGCCACAATGAGGCACTTGATATAGCAGATTCAAAAAGCAGACGTACATCACTCGACAGACACTTTGAATTGAGACGTAAAACTGACATATGTATATTTCAAAAGAACACTACACTGTGCGTTTTCTATTTGTTGTTGTATGCTTTCCAGCTTTCCTGGTTGCCATCAGCACCAGCGCATACGTTAAATAACATTCTTTAATGGAGCATTCAAGGATGATGAAATGTAAGCTATTGCATGCTAAGATAGACATAGGCATGAGGCGTAGGGAGACTAGACTTGCATATGTCATTATATAATTTGGTTTTTGTTACAGCATAGTAAGGCAGAATATATACTGTCAAAAGTAATAGTATAAAACAAAGAAAATGTTATCATTTTGAACCCAAGATTAACACTCTGATAGTCCTCAAAGGTCTTTCCCACTTGCTGCTGAGTGTCACTGTTTCTCTAAAATGATTTAAAGGCCTTCTGGTATTGAAATGTATCAATGAGCTACTTAAAGCTACGAATGCAGCAGGCAGAATTGCTACCAATTCAAATAAGCATCAGAGGCAAAAAACTGACATGGATGACTAACTTCATAGACCATCACTCTGATAGATCTATCCAGGTTGTTTATGAATGTGGAATTTGCTGCAGCTTAAACAAGGCAGTCCTCAAAATCTCATTTGACATGGATAGTTCTCCTGCAAACACTTCAAGTCTTTGTCCTCCATTTTTCAAGGCAAGTCTTTGGGAACCATGACAACACTCTGTAGGACATCCAATAGAAACACGATGAACTCTGTGCTTACTCAGTGAACCACAAACCCAAAATGTAATTTTAAAAGCACATGAAATGGAAATCAGATCTCGTTTGTGATGTGTGGTTTACACAGGAAGAGAAAGGAAATTGTTTTGAACTTTCTGGACTGGTTGCAGTGAAACTTTATAATAGATTAAACATTGTGAAACTAATTTTACAGTAAGGTCCGTCTCCTAGGATTTCAACACATGATTCTTACATTTGATAGGGTCTTTAGTAAACAGGATTCAGATAAAACCATTATTGATGAAAATATCCTGGAGAGAAATATGTCAATATATAAAATGTAGGTAGTTTGTAAGCAGGGTGGGAAATTAACTTCTTAAAATATGAACATCCACAAGGCACTGACAGATAAATGTCCAAATTCACCATCCACTCAATCGTAAATCATTATTTTGTGTCTGAAATCTACCAGCCACTTTCATATTTTACCAGCATTTGTCTGGTGGCTGATGCTAATGCCCCACCCTGTTTGTAAGGGATGTTTAAAATGTTGTTTTTTAAAGGTATAGAGTAACTTATTGGCTAACATTTCAAATAAAATGTATAATTAGTTAGTGAAGAGACAAACTAATTATACAACATATCCATAACTTGAGGAAGTGCAAAATATTTAGCAATCAAGTGGCTTACTAAGAATTTGAAAATAATCAGTATGCTTTTACTAAAAAGTTTGTTTAGGTAAGAAATGAAGTTTCCTTCGCAAACGTTAGCTGAACTGTTGTGTATGAGCACTGAATTAAAAAGAAGGGAAAGAAAATATAGGATTTTAAATGCACAGCAGGATTAATATAGTTAGTACGTAAAAAGGCACTTTTTCAATACCACTTTCTTTGACTACATTTCAGTCTATTTAAAAATGTCTGTTGATTCCAGATCTAGGCCAACGATGATTTATGAGGTACAACACAAAATGTAAGATTGCAAAGAGAACTGATTCGTCCATGCTAACATTCACATGGTACATAGAAAGAAATATAGGGTGTTTTTCGGTTCCTAATTTGGGCTATAACAAAAACAAACGTCTTATTGAAAATTAGACACTTCAGTGCGCTTATAATGTAGTGGCTAAAACATTCACGATAAATCAATACTAAAATGGCAAAGATGTAAACTCAGAAAGTCAATCATGAAGATCATTTTGGCAAATCAAGGCATGATTGATGAATTGTCACGCATCCTGAAAAGTGAACAGAGTAGGCATGGCATGTCTCTTCTGGAAAAAAAACAAAAACAAAAAAGAAGCCCAGTCCCTTTATCATCTGTTGGCTTTAAATCCTTATGATAGTTCTCCCAATGCTAGTGATGACGCACAAAATGCAGCAAAAACGGACAAAACGGCAAATGTTGTAATGATGATGGTAAAATGTCTTTTTATAATACATAAAATACTTTTGGGTCAACCAATAGCACAATGATCAAGTGCAAAAGTCACAGTCAGTTTCAGCTGCTTGACTCACATGATTCTGAGCTGTTGTGATCTGTAATGTCTTTGCCTACTAAAAGTATCTTAAACTAGTTCCTCATTCCACAAGTTCAACTCAGACTGTCGTCTCTCTGCTGGCTTTTAGATTAGGAGCAGACAGCTGCCTGCGCATTCGCGGAGGTGCCTGAAAGTTGATTGGATGATTAGCGTGGTCAGTGTGATGGTACTGCTGGTAGCCATTGAATCTGCCATCTGTATACATCATGCTATTATAGTGGCAAGGCTGTTGTTGATGGTGTGGCTGGGGATGTGCTGGCTGGATCTGATGGTGGCGGGGCTGGTAGAAAACCTGCGTATGTCTCCTGTTGCTTTCGGACTGCTGCAGTGACTCCATGGAGCCAGAGGGCCGCTGGCGGTGATTAAAAGAGTTGCTGCGGCTTCGTTCATGGGGCTGCTGAGGTTGGTTGTTCCTGAAGTTATGTCTGTGACCCTGGCCTAAACCTTGCTCCAAGTCTTTGCTCCTGTGCTGGACCGATGGGCTTGGCAAAGGAGGAGTGACTTGGATAACTGAAGAAGCCATCTGTTCCCTAGACTGTACTCCTTCTTCAGCCTGGCTTTCTCCCTCTTCTTCCTCTACGGCTTCTTTAGGCACCTTTAGCTCAATGACCTGCTCATCTGTAATTATGATATGAGTGCCAGGGCTCCACGAGTTGCGGTGCTTAGGGTTACTTTTGAAGGGGAAGCGTAGCTTGCGGTCTTCTGGGGGTATAAAGCGATGTGGCCCGGCATGCCGGCGGAGCTGCTTGGAGATCTCTTGTTGCTGAAAGTTCTTGAGGCGTAACTGCTCTTGGCGCATCCAGCGCATGTGGCCTCCTCGCTTTAAGGTCGACTCATCCTCTGGACTTTGGCCTGTTTGTGAATCTACATCTTCTACATCGAGCTTTGTAGGAACAGGAGGTTTTCCTTCTTGGGGGCTTGGAGTTATGGTGTCACTAGTAGAGGTGGCTAAGCTGGGAGGCCTTTCTTGGCCCTCTGGGGTGATGAGTGGGAGGACCTTTTCCATTTTGACCATTTTGTTCCTGAGAGCACGGATCTCCTCATCCTTCATGTTATTCTGCTTCTTCACCTCGTGCAAGATGTCCTCAAGTTTATCAATGTGCACCTTAAGGTCATCCATAACAACCCCTCCTGCTCGAGACCCGTTAGTAATGACATCCTCAATGCGCTCATCACCAACCCCTACAGTGTCCCAAACATCCCGAGCCACCGCCCTCCACGAGTCCCGCTCGTTGGGGTCCTTCTTGCTGTAGCTAGCACAAAGCTCTTTCATCTTTACAATGGCCAGTGCTTCAATTTCCTGCCGTGTGTGGCGGAAGTCATTAAGCGCTACTTCATAACAAATTTCTTTGACTGCCTGGATCTTCAGGTCTGAGATGGTCACCCACTTGGAGTCCTTGGTGATGCGGCGCCGCTGAGGGATCTGGTACATTTTAACTGGCTCTCTTCTCTTCCCACTGCTGGGTAATCCACACTTTTTCACTATGGTTTGTAGTTTGCTGGGGGGCAGCTTTTCCCTCAAGGAAGTGATCAGTCTCCAGCTCTCTTCACAAGACCTCTTATCTGAGTCATCCCCACTATCAGAGTCTCCATCCTTGAGAAAACAACACAGGAAACAAACCAAATGCCCCCCCCCCAAAAAAGGAGAAATTAAAATGGGAAATAAAAGAGAGGATGAAAGGATGGCTTTTAAAAAAAAGAATGAATAAAGGAGTATTAATATGCAACATGGGAACTTCAAGAATGAGTAAAGTCGAAGTTAATTCAGAATATAATACTTCAGCTTAGACAAAATTTTGCAGCTCAGAATTTTGAGATTTAACAAAAATGGCTATTACACTGCAATAATGTTATTTAAATATTTTGCATACATCATTACTGTACAAGATGTATGGCAACATGCAGTTCAAGGTTAAGCACATTCTGTTTAAAATAAAGAGAAAAACAAGTGAAAATCCGACAAACGGTGGCTTCCATTGACTTTCTTATCGGTTTGTCGTTCTCGTATTCTCTCTAGTGAAATGGTGATATGGATATGAATACATTTATATTCATGAAAACATTCACTTGTTGTAAAAACAAGGCTTTTCACATCTCAGAAATGGGGATATCAGCTCTGACAATACTGTTCCCAATGTTGCATATTGATATTAAAAGTAAAAGGTAAAGCATGTCTATCATGATTAGAGAAGACATATCAATAGAAGATAGTGGCTGATTGGAGCACTCCTGTATTGTTTTGTGATATTCCTCTTCTTAATTGAAAGGTTTTTGATTTGAAGGCTGGTTCCCAAACATGCTACAGTGCCATGCATGTAGATGGATTTTGGAACTTTCCCCCTTTAGTCCAGAAGGTTTCAGTGACTTTAGTATAAGCGGTGAGTTAGAAGACAGAGTGTTCTTGCAGTTGATCAAAAAAGCCAGTAGAGAGAGGAGAGGCAGAAGTGAGGGTATGTGTTAATCCACTACAAGAAAGATGTTAGTTGGAAGAAAAAAAAATGCAGTTTCTCATTTTTTGAAGACAAAGTACATTACAGATCACAACCATTTGGTACAGATAATTCAGGTATTGTGTATGATACTGTATCTATGGCTATAATTGGACATGTTATGTCGCTGAGAGTCTGAGCCCTATGCTTGTAGCTCTGCACATAAAACCACCAGAGTACGGAAGATGTCTGTGATTCACTGATTCAACTGTAAGCAGTGATGACTCTGTTGTTGAGCCGTGCCCTCAGTGTGCTACACAGATGCCAGGTAAAGGCTAGCATAAAGAGGTAGCCAGAGAAGTCAATGAGAAACCACATTGTCACTATCTGTCAAAAAACTACAGCAGGGATTTTTGTTATCACAATGCATTGTACATGTCAGCAACTGCATTGAAGAGATGAAACTCAGGACAAAAACAGAGCAAGAAAACTAGAGTAGAAATCTAATCCAAGCAAATCAACAGCCACTTTAAAGTTGAGCTAAACAGCTCAACAGCAAACACAGCAACTTAGTCAAGAACCAGTACTGAATGTTAAGAAAAACATGCTATTAACGTGAACCATGCAAAAGCAGCATCACTTTATAAAAACAAGGCAATGTTGTTCAATACTGACCAATATTCAAATCAGTTTTAAAAAGAGTTTTAATATCAAATCAACTTTAGCTGTAAGTTGCTGATTTGCAAGATTCAGATCCACTATAGAAGACACAAGAAAAGTGAAAAACAGCGATTTCAAAAAGGGGAAAGCTTTACGATCTAATTCTCACCCAATCAAATTGCTACAGGAAAATAATTCAGGAGGAAGGCGAGTCTGTCTCGAAACCAGAAAAACTTCCATGCAAGAAGAGCAGACATGCGCCAAGAGTAAAAGTGTGACACACACACACACACACACCTCAAAAATGTAAGAGCTCAGAGTGAGAATTAGTACTAATCATATTTACATGGACCAAGTGAAATCCCCCAAACTGACCATAGAAAACCATGCTTTAACTTTGAATTCCACTTATGACAGATATCCTAAAGTACATTTCACTCAAACTCATACAAATATCACAAACTACAATAGTTGAATCACTCAAGAAGCTGCCTTTAAATTATGACTAACTTGCAATAAGTATCAAATTATTTATGGCTTTCTATCTATTAAACCCACTCTGCAGCTACTACTAACTTCTAAAATGATTATTACAAAAACAGACTGAATCCATAAAATTCACAAAGTGGGTTTGATTAAACTCCAGCTTATTTTAACTCACCAGTCGCTGTTGCTCCAGAAGTTGGTCTGCTTCTTCCTTCTCCTTTTTGTACAAGATTTCCATCTCAGTGAGCCTACATAAATGAGCGAAATATATTGTGAAATACATCACACAAATCTCGATAAACTGCAATTCAGATTTGAAACCTGAATAGGATGGACTGCACACCTTTTCTCCATCTCCTGCTTCATGTCGATGCCCTGCTTCTCCAGAAGCTCTCTCTGAGCAAAAGTCCAATCCACCGGCTCCACGGGAGTTTCGGCAGATGGCGTCTTCTCCCTTTCAGCCCTGGCCTGTTCTGGGTGGTTGAACCGGAACACATGGTTCTTTCCCATAATGATACGGTTACCTGAAAGGAGGTGGGGCGCACATGTGGCAGAAATAAGCGTGGAGAACATGAAATTAGCAATTGAACAAATCAGTGCCGGAAGTGTAAACAGCGTAAATGCAAGAGCTTCAGCTTTTTCATCGTGTTCTTTTGAATTTGAATTTTATTTGCGATAAACCAACGTGTATAACTCTGCTTTATGAAGTCCAAAGAAAAAAAACTTTATATGAATAAGATTATCTATAGTTATTAGTAAATCAGTCATCTCATCTTGGCCTACAGTGATAGTACAAATATTAAATTTACAAATGATTTACAATTTTATTTACAAAAATGAGATATGTACCTGAACGAAGCTGGATGGCATCCTCAACACGCTTGCCGTTGACGTAGGTTTCCGATCTCTCACAGGGCACCAGCATGACGATAACTTCAGCATAAAAGGAAACAAACCAATCAGTGACTGATTCTGAGAAATTCACCATTGTTCATTTTTAAATAGTAAGAGGACAGATATCTCAGTGCATGTAGTGATAACATTTTATACATTTAGGCTATAAAGTTTCCATTAGAAATAGACTATATTCATGCACTAATTTCATCCATTGACAAAGTGCCTAGGTTTCATTTTGCGGGTATTTATGGGATATAGGTATCCGTCTTGAAATTAGATCGTTCTTCCTATCAGCTCTGCTTAATTCAAAATAATCCACATATTCAATACACATCCACAGACATTTCAAAGCAAACACAAGCAAGCAAACTCATAATATGGTGCCTCACCATCTCCATTTGCATTCTTCTCGCTGCGGAAGATGCAGTGCTCTTCCCTGATATGTGCACCACTTAAAACAATGTCCTGTCGTCTTTCAGCATCAGCCTGACCCACCCTGAAACAATCACAGAGGCCATTTTGAGAGAGTGAACACTGCCCTCTCATTATGTTGGCAGCCATTTCAGCAAAAAGTCAGCAGCAGAAGTTAAAGGGAACCTTTAGACCATAACGTTTAGATGGAAGCACTTCTAAAGCACTAAAGTTTCTTTGGTCTGTTCTGTTATCCATTATTGTCACCCGGGGGGGCGTGACTGTAACAAAATACTCCACTGGAAGGTTCTATTGAGAAGGCCAGAAGGACAATTAGGGGAGGAAAGTAACTTTAGACCGTAAAACTTTTTGAGATCAGTGGCAGATTTTAAGCCAGCTTCCTCTGACTCCGAAAGTTCCTCTTGCTCAACATCAAAAGAGGAAAAATGAAATACAGAGTAGTTTTCAGAAACCCTGCCTGGGAGAAATTCCAAACCTTTCCAACATGCTCTGCAGCATTTCAGTGTCATCATTCAGGTTTTGGTTACCTTGTAATTCCGTCTTTGATGTAGTAGAGCAGACACTCTGACATGAGAGGATCCTCATTCAGGTTAACCAAGTGTGGAGTCTGCAGATGAAATGTAAGAGGGTAGACAGTTCATTTCTTGGATTTCACAACTTGCATCAATATCAATTAATATCCAAATACCAGAAATGTAAATCAAGTGGGCATAGTTTCATATCAAACAATGTGGATAGAAATGGTCACATTAGGCGTTTTCAGACCAAACTGTTCTGGGGACTCCCTGAAACGAACTGCACACTCCTGAGAGAACTACGTACCTTCAAGGGCTTTTTTCCGTTTGCCTTCGCACCACCAATAGGAACGCTGAAGTGACGTAAGCCGGCTGGCAGTTGGTATAGCAACGTCACAGACAAGATTTCAATATTAGGCTTTGACGAGTCAAAATCGCATTGTGTTTTGTCTGTCGCGTATAAGCTGAATAAAGCCTGGACTTCACAGTCAGTCCACTTGTCGATGTTTTGGTCAATTTGTTAAGGCTACTATTACAAGTTGGCTTATGTGTTTGACCAATCAAGGCTACTATTACAAGTTGGCTTATGTGTTTGACCAATCACCTTACACTTATGTCACTCAAGGTTCCCCTTTTGCTGGGAGAGTAAGAAGTCGGAGTTAAAAAAGGTCCCTCAAAACTGCATTCCAGGCACTACAATTGTTCCCAGTTCTTGCAGTGCAAACGCAATAACAAGGGGTCCTCCAACTGTTCTATGAACTATGAAAAAGTTCCACCGGTCCGAAAACGCCTTTTGAGACAATGCCGACACCTCTAGGGTAATCACATTACCACTTCAAAACAATGCTACCAGCTACTCCGCCAAACCACCAACCTGTTTTGGGGAAAACACCCCATTAAAGTCTGCATAAAGATCACAAGGCTTCTCAACGAAATGCTAACCCATGGAGCAGCAGTGAGTGAAAGGAGAGAAAAAAAATAAACAGAAGACAAATGGATGTGAACAAAAGGAAGAAATAAAAACTAAAAAACACATCAGTAGCAACACAGGAGGGTGTTTTTTTTTTAAAAACCACAGCTAATCTAGTGACAGCTGGTGCTGAACAGTCATTGATTAAAATATAACAAATCTCTATCTCTGCCACAGTGTATGCTAACGCATGTACTGGTCGTTATGTTGCTGCCTCATGGCACTTCCTCGACTGGCAGATGCTAGTGAGGTAAGGAGCCTGTAATTTAATAAGCTTCATGACAGCGCTGATGGCTCTAAGCAGCTAAAGGAAAGGTTTGAATAATCTACTCAAAGCCAAGTATTCTATTAAAAAATAAGTGGTTCAAGTGGTCTATGTAAAATCTAACTTCAAAGTAGATTCAAAATCACTATAAAGACTTAACTACACTGTCAGTTATGGGGCTACATCTAGTGCGGAAAAGGTGCTTTGTCTGCTATTTCAATTAAACAAACCTTCTTGGTTGGAAAACAATCAAAATGTTCATCGTGGCTAAGCTGAGTATGTGAAGGAAGCACGTAAAGAGTGGAAAGACAGACAAAATGACAAAGTGAATAGATGAGAAAAAAACAGTGTTCTCGTGGAAAGAGATAACATGGGAAACAAAAGCGAGGAAGTGATGGTGGAAGGGTGTGCATCACCACCCATGGGAAATTTGACACAACCCCCACCCGCCATCAAAGTCTGTGTTCGTGGCTCATGTCTGTTCTACCTTTTTAGGAGAGAAGACCCCCAAAGTGCCACCATCTTCACGGATTGCCACACCCATCTCTGCAAGCAAGGCCTCCCTGTAGTGAAGGATAAACATTTGCAGAGTAAGGAACAATACTTAAAATGTAACTAGGTTGGCAGACGTTGTGATTGCCCTCACACAGCATGTTGCATCTATTCACTCGCAAAGACTTCTACTGCACAGAAACACACTTTAATTCTGTACAATCATTTGCAGCAAAGAGCCTTTGTGTTGAGAAGAGATGGTGTGCAACATTACAGCAAGTGATTTGTGGCATGACAACAGGCAGAGAGTGGCACCAGTGAGAATCAATGGACAGACAGTGGCATGGTTGACGTCTGCAGCCACAGATGAGTGGGTAAAGGGTGGGAGAGGGGTGGTTGTGCAGCGGAGTGTGACGACAGAGAAGACAAGGGAACCAGACAGAATGAGTGCAGAGGAAATGAGAGATAGGTGAAGAAAGTGAGACAAACAGCACAGAGGGGTGAAAACACAAGGGATGGAGCTATAAGGGGTTGTGGAGGCACACGTAAGGCACACGTAGGACACCCCGCCATCCCCCCCTTGAGTGATAGAGATGGAAAAGAACAGACATTGTCTGCTCATACTGACCTCTCCATGCGGATTGCCTCCGTCTTTCGCAGTTTCTCTTCCCAGGTTTCATTGAGCTCGGCAATGATCTTTTCTGATTCCTGAGCACCAGAAGCAAAGTGTGAGGAAAACACACAACCCGTGTAATGTAATAACAACAATTAGCAGCGCAGTAGAAACAGTGTGTTTAGCTCAGTAACAATAGACACACCCAATCTGGATTCATGAGATTGTATTTGTTATGCTAGTGACAAACATGCTTTCTTGTTCAAGTTCATATACTTAAGAAATTGAAGTATTTTGTAAGACTTTGTATGAACACTGTAAGCCATATATTCTTTTGGCTATTGATATATTCGGGACAATTTGTTATTATAGGTATAAATAACAAAAAGGCAGTCTATAATCATCTTAGTTTAATATCATAATGAATTATTATGTTGGGCAATACTGACAAGAATTGTAAAGGTAACCTTCCCTGTAATATTTGTGTCTGGGTCACTAAAGTAGCTGAAGGACCTTTAGCGAACAAAGACTGAATATTATGCGCCTCACTACAAAAGCTTAAAGCCAATAAGACTGGATCTATTTTGGTCCAATTTCCTCCATATCTGCGTTGGTGCTTGACGTCATTGGATGACAGACAGACTGGGCAGCGTGGTTGCCATGGAAACTGCAGCTCCTCATGGTTGTCTGTTGCAATCCTATGGGCTCCCTTATCAACAGAGTGAGAGGTATACCGCGAGCGTGAGAGATCTAAAGCTCAGAGGCCACACGAGGACCGATAGGCAAAACGTGTTGTGATTAAAGGCTATGTGTGGGCTGAAATAAAACAAGAGCTACCTTGACATTAAATGAACTTCTAATTTACTGAAATAGCGCACTCTGTGTGATGATATGCTTTGATTGTAAGCTGGTATGAATGTTTTGACATTTAAAATCAGTTTACCTCTACCTCTGTCTAGATAGAGATATTACACATATTACAGTGTTTTGGTAAAATGCACCTTTTACAGTTACTACAATATATAACTCTATACGCTAAAGCCCTTATCTACTGAGGCATCTTTTCAAATATTTAATAAAAAACATTTTCTTATAGTGTTTCTAACAAATTTGACAATAATTTATATATGTTTTGATTTACAATTTATGCTTATAACATTATTGTTATACCGAAAACAAGCACTAATAGAAGCCAGTACAGAGCCAGTCGATAAGATTTTAAATAATTATTGATTTATACGTTTTAAAAACAAAAACATTTTTTGGGTCATTTAGGTTTTGGATTTAACATTTAAGTTTGAAGATATTCTTTTTTTCCTCCAATGTTTGACATTATACGTATTTATTATGTACACTTTAATTTCAATACATGCAACCTCGCATAACCAATTACAAGCCATCCTGCTGCCCCACATAACAAAACATGGTCCAGCGTTTAGCTCTACTGGCGACATGATTGAATGACAAAGACAGAGAGCTTTAAAAAAGGACTTAAGTTAGAGGTAACCAGAGTTGAGGGTCTTAGCAGAGTTGGCAGGCAGCTGTGTGATTTGAAGACAGCCGCAACAACTTTACCTTGAGTCTTTCGATGGCCTCCTCGCCTCCAGGTGTGGACATGATCCGCTCCTGGATGCTTGTGACCGACTGAAGGCCCACCTGGCTGCTCAGTGAGCCAGAGGATGGAGAGGCTGTCAGGGAACCAATAGGGGCTGTGGAGAAATGGCCAGGGCGTTGGTTCTCTGAGGCTATCAAGTATTTATTCTTATTGTTCTGAAAGTCTTTGAGGTCTGAGCCAACAGCAGGAGAGAGAAAAGGAGTAAAACACAAAAGAGAGGTGGGGTAGGCCCAGGACAGGATAGGGGAAAGAAACCACATAAAATGGAAGAACAAAATACCAAACAGGAGGAGAGAGAGGAGAGAAAGAGATGGGGAAAGAGAATGGACAAAGGGGAGGGAAGACCAATGTAAGAGACATGTTGTACATCAAAGGGATAAGTCAAACACCCAGCATAATGGTCAGCTATAGAGAGCAGCAGTTTTCACTACAGGTAGTTTCTGCTTGCACCAACTCTTCAACTCCCAAAGAAAATGCATTCAATTTCAATTTGCACTCTAGAGAGTTTCCAGAGGGCTGTTTTTACGTGGGCCAAAATTACAGTGCCAAGCAATTAACTCTGAGCACTTAAGCTCTAGTTTGTTGAATCTGAGTATTAGGGTGATGTCACTTTGTTGCTTTTGTTTTGAACTCTAGCATGAATGAGAAGACACTGTATGAAAACTGCTATCAATATATCTACAGGATCGGGGGGAGTGTGGCGGGGATGACGGTGGATGGAGACTGCAGGAAGGTCCAGAGGGAGGATAGATGAGAGTCATTGACATGCTGCCAAAGTTCAGCCCGCAGTCAAGTAGTTTGATTCACCGCACGCGCACACACACACACACACGCGTGCACTCACACATCCACTATAGCGAGGCCACTGCAGCCTCAGTAAAGGTCAGGCAGCTCATGTCAATATAATGGCCTCAAGGACCTCTGAGGTAACACAGACTGTGCCTTCTAAAAACCCAAATTAAAAAAAAACTAATGGCCAATCCAAGTAGAGCTTTAATGATTTGGGAGGTGCTGATATTTTGGAGATAAAAATGTGTACGGTTGACACTGGCAATATAGGCTTTTCATATTCCCGAAAAGCAGAGAATGCATAAAGACCCAACTACTGAGCTACTCTACTTTGCTAGTTAGTAGTAGGATAACCACAGCAACAAGATTTTTACACCCCGCCAATGAGGTAAAAACATTTACACAGATCATTAGTGCAAACAAACAGGAGGGAAGAGATTTTTGAGAACACAGCAGGCACACTAGCAAACTAACTATTCAATACAAACTATAACACGTTAGTTGACTGTGTATACATACACCTCAAGAGTGGCTACCAACAGAAATTTAAAATCATGCACCTTTCCATCTGTAGCTCGGAGCCTCAGTTTGAGAACTGAGAAGTGCCATTCTAAAGATTTGAGCACTGTCGCCTGCAGCAGATTGTTAGTAAAAGAAGACAAAATAAAAAGCAGAAAGACCACTGTCAAGAAAAAGAAGCTGGAGAAAGTGAGTCAAAGACTGACATGGTAAGAAAATGATGTTGGGGGCGTTGGGGGTTGGGAGAACAGCTACTCTAGACGAGTTATTCTAAAAGTAACGTTTCTAAAAAGGAATATTCCAGAAATAACTTGTGATGCAGTTGGATTTGAGCCTGGAAATAGCTGCCTCACCCCCATCATTCTGAAAAATAACAGAAACACAAGCGCAAGCATGCTAACCTAGTGGCATGCTAACCCTTGCCAGATCAGCACACCTACGGAAGCCTTGCATTTCGGAGTTTCCCTTCTATCAAGCTTTTGCTTTTTCAGCATTAACATGCAAAGCTGGTAGCAAATTTAATATACAGGTGATGGGGGCATAAGCAATGTTAGCTATTATTAATAGGGCAAATAGTGATAAGGCAATTCATGACTACCACACGTATACACACATTTGATTCCACTTCCTGGGCAATCATCCCCCATAGGATCAACTGAGGGGAAGCAGGAAAAGATGAGAAGGGTCAGAGGTCAGCAGCAGTAGAATGGGGGGAAAAGGTTACAGACATTTCTTAGTGAGCTGGATGAGAACGATGAGGAAGAGAAGAAATGGCATTGAATGACTTGTCAAGTGCCATGTCATTAGACATGATCTAAGCAGGCATCAACAAGTAGGCAGGTTATTAATCAGTTCAGTTATTAGAAGTTATTAATGGGTGTATTATGTCTCTAACTGACTAGGCTTTGAGCCATTACTCTTGTGTACAGTAAATGAAGCGCACTAATTTAATGTGGCTTTAAACTTTCATTTGTGTTGTCAGTCACATCCACCACATGGTACCATATAGATTTCCATTAAATTATTTAGAAATGACTGTATAGTATGCAACCTTAAATATTCTATAAATGTAATGTTCTGTACTACACATAGGCCGTATATGAAAATGGACGATATGACAGCTCCCCAAAAGTGAAGCCAAAAAGAGTAAAGCCAAAACATCCCCTGGTGGTATAATATAGGCCATAAACATACATCACCAGCACAAGATATCCAGAATATTTTGGCTTCATTGTTGTACAGTGGGAGGAAGTGGAGATGCATAGTCCATCTTTTTATACAGTCTATGGTACCACATATCATACACAGTACAAACTACACATTATACATTCACATTAGGAAGGCATAATAAACCTGTCTCGTGGTAAAAAGGGTTCTAAAAGCCGTTTTATGTCTTTTTTAGTTTCATACTAGATACGGATACAATCACTGAGATGAAAACAAAGTTGGATGGCTGAAAGCAAAGAGACAATGAAGTAGAAAGAAGATGTTGCCAGCTTGTGGTAGACCCTGAGAGCGAAAGTAGATGCTGTGCAGATACGGTCTGCTGTGATAGCATGAAACTCACTGTCCAGGATGTCTCCCAGGCCCTGGGCACGGAGCAGCTCCTTCAGTCGAGAAACTTCATCCTTAAGGTCACGCACCAGCTTGTTGTTGGGATCCTCATTGATGACAGCATTGCATTTGATGTTCTTAGCTCGGTCAGCATAACTAAAAATCAGAATATTGGAATGAAGTTTAAATTGTAGGTAAGGATCGAACACAAACAATTGCAAACGTTTTTATCCATGTCCAGGATAGAAAGCTTACCGGAGCGTGCTGAGAGTTTCATCATAGTTGATATCTGCAGGGCTGAGGGCAGCTACCATGGCTGTTCTCGAGTTTCCACCTGATAACACAAAATCGGCAAAGAGCTCAGTTGTGTGGCAACGTGGGTGGAAGGCCATTTTTCTAACACACTGTAGGTAGACCAAATAAGATACAACATGATTTTTACTGCACTGTAGCTTAAAAATGCTCAGCGCAGAATAAAACTCTACTAAAGTGAAACTGTGTGTTGAATACTAATTCCACTAATAGAAGACTTTAGTCTCATTGGATTAAACTGCTGTATACTAAGTGTGCAATACTATGTGTGTCAGCTAAGAATAACAGATACACTGTCCACCTCTCCTTCATACATGCCTGAACCAAGGATATGGGTGTGCTTGTCTAGTTAGGTTGAAATACAGTCTGCTGACAGTGTTGTTCTTAAATTGGCAGACAGTAATGTACACTAGGTCTAGTCTTTTTTTTTTTTTTTACCCTCACTTCATAATAGAGGATACAGATGGTTCAGTCTTTCTTACAGTCCAGGGATAACGATTTTGCTGCACAGTTTAAGGACATAAATTCTAACATTATTCCGCCAGAAAAAGATGTTCATCAGGGAATGTTAATGTTCATACCAAGGTTCTCCCTCAGCAGCCAAGTCAGAACAGAGTCTCTGTACGGGATGAAGTCGGTCTTCTTCTTCTTCTTGCTCTGTAGTAAACAAACATTAATTTGACGGGCAGAAAAAAAACAAGTGATGTAAAGGTTTCTGTTTTAACACTAAAAATTAGGGATGGCAGTTAAGACGGAACAATATTATGATGAACCATGACGAACAGCTCATATGTAATGGACAAGAGGTCAGGTAAAATGAGTAGAGGCCTGATTTGATTAGCTTTTGCTCTGGTTTTTCCTGTGCATGGTACCTAAACGCACCACACGTAGGTGAAAAAATGGTAGGGGCAGAACAATGTGCAGCTACTGCAACACTGTATGTGACAAAAGGCTATCAAATCTGCCTCATGGGGGAAATCGGAGGTTAGGGGTTGAGCTGTCAAAGGGGTTTACCTTGCTGGTACAGTTATCCTGTGTAAGCAGGCATTACAAGGACAAGAGAAGAGAAAACAGAAGGGCAGACATTATAGCGTGCCATGCTACAAACACGACTTCCTTAAGAAGACAGGGTCAAGTAGTAGAGGGTAAGAGAAACAGCTGGAAAAGGGAGGAGAAGTAGATAAAATAAATAAAAACGGACATAAAAAAAAACTCACCACTTCAGCCAAGGCAGAGATAACCTTCCCTAAGGTGGTGAGAGATTTGTTGATGTTTGCTCCCTCCTGCAAACCCAGATGAGAGCATTATTATTTAAGAGCAATCAAGCTAATACTAGAGAACCGTTTGCTAATGCTGGGTGTCTGTGGTGATGGGAGTCTTACCTTTAGCCTGGTACCTTTAGCTCCAGTGGAATCTGCTCGTTCACTTCCTGCCAAGTCTACCAGACTAATTTTACTGACCTGAAGAGGGAGTGAATGCATTTTAGATGCATCAAGCTTATGAATAATTTACACTCGAATGATAACAAACTGAGAGAAGATGAGAGTAGTACAGAAGCAATGACAGCACTGACTATTGAATACAAAGCCCATGATGTTTTCAACAACACTCAAATAGTCAAACTAAACAGTCAAAAATCTTTAGAAGTGTAAACCATTCTAAGCATTTGGACATTACTGTCAAGTGAGATGCAGCTGGGAAATAAAATCTGATAGAGTGGCTAAATACAATAGGCATTGTGTTAACAATAACACAGCGGCCTTTGTCTCTCCGCAGTCAGAGGAAGTGCTGAAAGTCAAATCTAAAATGGCTCCCTTTCGTTTTCCTTCACCGTTCACCACCGAGCAAACTCGGTGAATACCAGTATGAAGAAATGCACTCCCAACAGCATGGGATAAGAGTTCTAAGTGATAAACGTGGTTAAGTGTGAATGTTTAAGAATCTCATTTAAGAATCACAAGGTGGCTGTCTTTCTAGTCTCCTCTGACCTTTTCTGTGGAGAGGTCTGTCTCGCTGTCGTGTTTCTTCTGTGTAAAGACGATGGTGAAAACAGCATGGGACCTGCTGCTGGTCTCATTCATGTTGGTGGCAGCAACAGTTCTGTGGGTTAGCAGACAGGGACATAGTTAGGAAATACAAAACGATATATGGACCAGACACATTCTCTTCTGAGCACTGTAATCATTTTTACTTTAAATTTTATTCAGCATTATTAATGCTAAGTTCATGGTCTTGGCTATTACTAGAGCAATCATCACCGGGTTTTACGCCTATTAGGGTGAATAGAGTCTAGGGGATTACTTTGTGTGGCGGAGGTGGATAATACTGTGAGGACACCAAATACAAATACACAAGGCGTACTCTGAGGGACAGTCACAAGGGAGATACAGGCTTTTCATGGCATGTTCTAGAAATAAGCCGTCTGAGTCAGCACAGGAAGATAAAGGCAGGGTTCGCTCCTCCCTGCAGGAGCTCTCGTGACACACACACACACACACACACACACACACACTCGCACTCTTTACAATGAGAAATACTCACAAACTGCAATTTATTTTATTGAAACTTTAACATAAGGAAGGTTCTGGTGTCTGGAGTCTACAATGGGTTGTTCTTTGATCAAGCTATACAAATCTATGTGATAAGAACACTTCCGGATTCGTAATTATTGTTATCCTTGATCTCAGCATGATCCCAGGGCTTGGCTCACCTGGCCTTGTTGCCAGCATCCATTAGGTCAGCAATGTCTGTGTAGGAGGTGACAGCTAGCTTGGACAGGTCCTCCACGTAGGGGCCCAGCAGCGGATGTTCTCGCACTCGTAGGTTCCCTTTGTTTTTAGGGTTGAGCAGATCGCGCACTCGTTCACAGTAGATCTCCATGTAACTGACCTAGAGATAATTGCAAAAGTAGCAGATTATCAATTTGGGTGCCCCATTGAAACACGATGAAACAGAAATATGAAGCTGAATATAAACTATTATAATGCAGGTCTAAAAATTGTTTAGGTATATTACAGTCTAACTTGCATCCTCACAACATGTTTTATTGCTGAGCAACTTCAGAAGCATTTACTGGTCTAAGACTGTTAAATCTGAGAAAAAATAAAAAAAGTACAATTTAAATCAAATAATTTAAAAGAATATGCTGCGTAAACCCAGAATCTTTCTGGTTCTGGTTCAGTCATTGTGCAATTGATGTCTGGCGATTAGCGGATATGGTGTTGTGAGAAGACTAGGAATGGTTCATTAGAGACGCAACACACACAACACAAGAGTCAGAGGCAGGGGTTGAGAATAGGGATAACAGATGAGACTCACCTCTACTGAGTAGGAAAGCTCCTCTTTGTTGCTGTCCTCATTGATTTTCTCAAACAGATCTTCACAGAGCTGAGAGGCAAAAAAACAAAATGTTTAGTGCAAATTATCAGTGTTACAAGTGTGGAAAGGTGAAAGAGAGGACAAACAGGAAGGAGATCAAATGTGGACCAAATAAACCAAATTCAATGAAAACTCTTTAGTTTTCATTCGAACAAACTCTTAGCTGGAATTGACGAAGCCCAGAGGAAGCAGAGTCAATGATTTTCCAGAATGAGTAGGTATAGTGGCAATATTTTCAATAGAAATAAAGTTTGGTGTCATCGGCATTGAGGTTAAACCAAAGACCAATCAAAAGAACACCAAAAGAAAATGTGGTGGATTAAGGGAGCGAGATCAACTAACAAACCTCGGGCGAACACCTTTGGAAGCATGTAGGTTACACTCATGCCATTATAGTGTTTATCAGAAAAATACAGACTAAAGGTCATAAAAAAATCTGTAGTAATTTGTACAGCAAATAAATGACTTTTAGTCATATTTCAGGGGAATAAATACTATTCTTGCAGAGGAATGCATCCTGGGTTTTACATTACTTCTGTTTTAATCTCTACCATGCAATTTAGCAAACAAACCATGGGAATGATTCCTTCCTGCCCCTCCTCCTGCTTGCCCATCATGGTGTAGGATTTGCCAGCTCCTGTCTGGCCATAAGCAAAGATGCAGACGTTGTAGCCCTCAAAAGCATGCGCCAGCATTTCCTTGCCAATATCATTGTACACAAGATTCTGTGATGCAAAGGAGGGGTCTTCCAGCTGTGGGAAAGGCAGAGAAATTACTTAAAATGTATACAATTTCAATAAACTTGCGGCATGTCAAATTGACAATATATGAATAATTAAATGTATTTATTTATTATATTATAAAACAGAGAAAATGTTTAAACTCACCGTAGTGTGCGACCAGTAGGAGTAATCAAAACTGAAGGTCTTCGCTGGTTCCTTTGGGGCTTTGGGATTGCTTATGGCTGTAGGAGAAGAACAAAAAGTTGTAATTTGGTTGATAACATTATGGTTTGAACATGAATATGAGACAACAAATACCCCGTGTTTTTATACTTTCATTTTAAGCTCCTCAATCAAGTTTCTTAATTTAGGTATTTCATCTATTGAATTACTGGATAAAGAATTGGTTCAATCCCCTCTACAACAGTTTAGCATCTAGCTAAAGTCGATTCTGTGCAGTCCATTTGAATTATGGCAGCACGTCTTTCACCAACTACTCATTGAAACACACATTTCTACCCTGGCCTTGTGGTTTATTTATAAGCCTGTTGCCTTTGTTCCTACTGAATGTGTCTTTATTTCTTGTTCGAGTTTAGAGCAGCAAATCAAATATGTTTCAGTTTAGGGTTTTTGTTTTTGTCTGTTTACTTTCTAGTGCGTGTCATCTCGCTCTAATAAGGAAGGTCATTGCTTAAGCATCAGTAACATCTAACTAAACTCCCATCTCTCATTTAAAAAGATTATTTGTTTATTTCTTCTGGTCCTTCTCAAAAACACAAAATGTTACATTTCAATTTCACACACAAAACACACACACACACACACACACACACACACACAGTCTAAATTGACCTAATTATTGTCTGCTAATTATTTTCACCCTGCTTGGCAAATAGTGTCTCTCCAAAAGGTCCTGTTCCTCAATCAGAGCACCAACGGTGATATATTTGGAAGTGAAAGTCACATGAACCAGTGACGGGTTATGGGCCATTAGCTTTTTTGAGAACTGCAACTGGTGCGTCAAGTTTTTCCAAACACGCCATCTTTAATCAGCGTCTCAATTCAACGTACGCATTCATAACTCTGCGAAAATGACAAAAAGAACAGAGATTAAATAATAACTCATGTAGCCTACTCCTCCCACTATACCGCCTTCACCTGTTGTCTCTCCAAAGGCATGATGACACAATGTTTCAGTACGACCCAGCCATTCCCTATGGCCACACATACATTTCTTAATGAACAAGAATCTGCAGCCATGCCTGGTATGTCATCCCTCTCAACCATGCTTGCTGGTACCCCTGGGACTAGTGTTCAAGCTTTCCACACTGTGCACTGGATATGTGATGGAGAAAGGGGAGGAGACTCATTTACTGGAGGATATTTGTAGATATCACCGTACCCCAGTTGTTCCTGAAATGCTCCTCTTAGACAAACTGCACTTTTATTGACTAAAACTGCCTTGTGTAAGGAGAGAGAGCTGCCTTGTGTAGGAGAGCTCGCTCAGGCTAGACAGACAAATGCATACCTCCACCGTCAGAAGTGAGAGGGTGAAGAGGAAGTAGCGACAAAGAGGCCAGAGGAAAAAAAAGGGTTTGAGAGATGAAAAAGTAACGGGTGTGCTCAGGGGCCTAGCAACAATCTAAACAGACCAATAATAGAAACCAAAGGCAGGACGAAATTAAATACTGTGAATCTTCATCTTAGTAAGAAAAAAACCTTTTTTATTAATTAGACCATTTTGACTCTTTCCAAGCAAATGTCCAGTGAGCCTGAAAGCAGTAATTAGCTTTGTTTCGTGCCAATTCTGTGCTTTGCAAATTGGCAAATTAAAGCCATGTCCGGCTCCTCGACATGAGGGTGCTCGAGAGGCTTTTGCATCAAGATGTCCCAGACAGAATGACATATGTGTTCTGTGGGCTTCAGCACACATCAATAATGCAGGAGATGCGGAGAGACAGGGATTGCATATCGCCCTCTACGGGTCACATGCTGACAGAAAAGCACAGCGTGTCCTCAGCCACCAGAACACTTAACTGCTTCCTGCTAAATATGTGATGATTATAGCAGCAGCTATTGCACTGAAACCTAGGTAGCTACAACCTAGCACAGGTAAAAACAATGCATTTGTTTGAACCCCCTTACAATGTTCGAACAGGTTAAGGTGCACAGGCGGAGCAGCAGCTTCCATATTGGGCACTGGAAGAGGATACAGCTAGACAGGTGGCTAAATAAAGCCAAATTTCACCTTTGACCTGCCTCCAAAGGGAAATTGGAGCTAGGGTATGAAGAAACGAATGGGGATTTAGGTTACCAGTGCCCCTATTCCCCTTTCCTGGAACAATCCACAGTGGCTATTAATGAAGGGGGAGCCTAATTCAGAGTCATTCAGTGTCAGCCACATTTGACGTAAAACAGAAAGGTGATGAGACATTGACCACGTATGGGGCATTTAGACAGTGGAATGCCCGTGACTAAAGGGGACAAACTAGCCTTACTGGGATTCACAGCTGTTTTGCAGTGAGACAAGAAATGATGTGAGCTTTCTAATCTCAGAGCCTGTCAACTTCCTTCATCCTTAATCATCAGAGACGAGGGTGGATGTCGTGGTGTAAAAAAAATAAATAAAAAATGTTTCCAAGCACAGCAGAGCCAAGTGGTAACAGCACCTAGTGGGAGACTTCTCAAGTCCTAGGTGAATCATGCTCACAGTGTGGCATTCGATTGCCCACTCCACTGATCTCAGAACAGATAGCTGCGTCACCCATGTGGTCCTGGTAGTGCGTCATAAGTGTGGGTCTCTCATGTAAGAGTCTATAAAAGTGTGTTGAAGGCACTGACGCAGCGCAGGTTACATGTGTATGCAGTCTAAGATCTTATAACATGCTCTTTGTTTTGAAAGAATGGCACAGTTTCTCTCAAGGTATAACCAACTACTCATGTCATCACACACATCTGTCAAACGTCTGCATCCAATATGTTGAAGAGTGAGGCAGACCGGGGTGAACTGTATCTCTGCCATCTGACATTAAGTGTTTAAGACACGAGTGCCCCACATCTTCTAGCACGACTGGCCTGCTTTATCTTAACTGAATATTAGTCACTCTGTCCCCTTTTTTACACTTGCACCTGTACATCACACTTGCAGACAGAATATGTGAGCACTGATGAATAGGTAGTAATTGTCACAAACTACGCTGTCAATGAGGAATTCCTCTGGTGGGAATATTTACTATAAATGGAAAGCAAGAGTCATATGCTGGACTTAAAATGGCAGACTGCATTCTGCTGCCTAATAAGCGTCATCACTTCGTCTTTCTCAACCATGGCAACAGGTATAGGACCAGATTCTGGTTGCCATAACAACCTCAACTTGGCACAGAAGGGGAGGATGCGGCACATTGCGTTCTATTTTCTTTTGCCTCAAGCATTCCCTATTAATGCTCTGTGGAAATTATACAGAATGACTTAAATGCAGGTTTATGGTCAATTACAATTATTTATCAAACAGTGATTTCAGGATTCTAATCCTTTTAAAATCCTGTGACATGCAAAAGGCAAAGTGGGAAAAGCTTTAGGATTTGTAACTAAGACATTAAGCTACTTATCATGTTAGACTCCATAAGCAAAACCAGAAACAACTTTTACTACACAAAAACCTTTTAAATACGATGTAAACGTAACATTTATTAACAGGAATATTATAATGAAGTACAAAAGACAGACATTTCATGATTAAAAAAAAAACAACAAAAAACTGTTGAGCAGTAAGACAATACTCTGACAACAAATGTAACATTATCAGTAAAAGAGTAACAGAGGACTGTTTAATCATCACTGTGTCATCATCAGGCCATCAATCAACACTGATCTCCCATTACGTAAACGAGTGACATGCAAATCTGTGTGGGAGACTACGTAGAAGACACGATTCTCTCAAGATAGAGGAATTCAGTCAGAAGCCCATGTGCAGTAAACATAAGCTACTGGGTGGCATATGAGGGCAGTTCAAATGTTTTGTTTGTCCAAAATGCCCCAGCTCTGCATTTTCAGTTCCTGTTCCGCATACTATAGGACTGATAAGATGCTGGCACTCCACTTCAATGCAGCGTGTATACTAGTTAACCAAGCACATCATGCTATCTAAAGAACATCACTCAGCTGGTTGTAACCGGCAGACATTTTGTGCTACTGTGTTCAACATGGGGCCTATAATCCGGCCAGGAAAGCAAGGACACCCCTCAGTAATTAGGTTGTTAGGAGGTCTCTGAGCACCAGATGGGGACTAAAAGCTAGCCCCATTCACCTGAGAACAGCAGACAAGCAGGGTCTAAAATGGCTGAACATCCTCTCTCTTCCAGTGAGGACCCACTAGCTGTTAGTCCCAGATGATCGATGCCTTTGCGCGATCACAAGGAGGGGATAAGGGCAGAAAATAAATGTATATGTAAAATGTACAAGAAAACGAACGGGTAAGCTGTAATCACAACACATTCACAGCTGTGTCACAGTTTGTGCAAACGTGGTGAAGCAAAGCAGCCGTTGACATGCGCCGATGGTTTGAGGAGGGCCACAGCGACGCAACGCTACAGTGGTTCTTTTTTCTTTAATAGGGGGCATAAAGACCTGGATGGGGCACAGTCCGCGGTGGCCACAGAAACGCTATGCGTGTTGTATCTAGTGTCTTTGGAAGAGAGTGTGTGATGGCTCGGTTGCCAGGGCTGCAGCACAGGTGACAGAGTTGTCACTGGATGCAGCTCAAAGCGGAGGGCTAAAAGTAGTGTCTGAGCACTGCTGTGCATCTCTGACTAACAGCTGAGCTTGTCGCAGCCACAACACAGGACATAAAACACGTCCAAAACAGAAACTAACATGTGGTATCGTCTTGATTACCTCTTTGGATACAGCGCACTTTCACGTCCGGTAAGGCAGATGGCATGAGGCCTATAATTAAAAAATAATCCACACAGCAATTCAATACTCCTCTGTGGAGTACCCCTGCCAAAAAATAACCCTGGAACTTTCCGGGCAGGCAGATGAGTTCGTCTAGCCAGGAGACGTGACCCTTCACACCAGAACCACAGTCAATGACTCAGAAAAACAAATGACCAAACAAACTTTCTATTATTGATAATTTCATTAGATGAGCCACTACATCAAAATAAGTAGTCTGACTTTAAAGGAAGGCACTGGTATCCTGCTAACAAATCCTCCGTTTCTACTCAGAAGGCTGATCACGTCATTTTTCTCTTCCTACTGGGAGAGAGGAGACGGGAAAGAAAGCACAGGAAGACACCAGGACAATGCACTGAATGCAGGGTATTGCAATTGACAACAGAGCCTGCAAAACACATTAGGTAATCTGTTATGACAAGGCTTTATGTGCCCAGTCCCCTCTACCACAATGACCCTTTTCACACTGCCTTACCCCCCCCCCCCCCTTCTCCTTTTAAGAAAAAGTGTTTGTAAACAGCAAGAACAAACACCTACATTAGAGAAAACTAAGTTATTTGACGACATTTGGTTTGGGCAGGAAATCAGCATGTGTTTACATGCACCTTTTGCAGCTGGTCAGCAATCAGATTTAGTCCAACTTTTTTTTCTTCCCCCCAGAGCATTTAAATTGACAATGTTGAGCATGCTGTTTATGCTTTTTCATATGCACATGTATTTGGTAACAGGATTTCTCTTATGCATTACCCCAAATAACAAAACTGGGTTTTGTTGTTAACATAACATTAAAGAAATCAGAAAACTGAAATTGATATGTAAAATTAATCCGAAAATCTGAGGTTTGTTCAGATTGTTTCTGTTAGGTGTCGTTTACTTTTCACCAACATGCAAAAAAAAAAAAAAAAAAAAGTAAATAAATAAATAAATAAAAAGTAATACATTAAAATGGATTTAGGTGGGGTTGCCTGTCTAGTTAAAAAGCAGTGGGAAAGGGCACAATCCTGGCCTGTGCGCCAGCTGTTCCAGCTCTGACTACTGTCTATTTATACAGCAGCAGATGGCAGCTAGTGCTTCGCATGCCGACAGACTGTCAGTGACAGGAAGGAATGGACAGATTTCAGCCGTCCAACCTTTCCGCCCAACTCGTAGCCAAACCATACATTGCTCCCAGCCCACAGACAACGATAGCTAGCTAGGGCTGCGAGTGCCTTTTGATATTAGCAGCTTGCATGGACTCACTCGGTCCAGGATAACAGAGACTAAAGAGAGGCTTCTAGAAGCCACCAGACAGAGGAAACATGCTAAGCCAGCAGGGCCCCATTCAGAAGCTAAACAAACACAGAACTACAACAAAGAGAGCAGGATATCAGGCAGCCTCTCAGGTGATGATGACACGGGATGTTAAACCCACAAGGCGTACAGACATGGCATGAAATCAGAGCTGAAATAACAAATATTACATGCCAATGGCTCTCGAGTCTAATGTCTAGTGTTTCTAACAAGTCTGGACATACCCTCCAACTCATCTAAATGAACATATTTGTTGTTTGCACCTCAATGTTAACATTAATGAAATCATACGGGATCCTCGGTGAGGGTTTTCAGCCGTTTTCACGGCTCAAAGAGGCAAATGCTTCTGATGGATCGGGTCCAAGGAGGATGCTCTCCTCTTTACTATTCTTAACTTAATTGCTTTTTAAAAATAATTTGAATTAATATTAGAAATAAACCTATCTGCCATGGTGGCAGGTGACCTGTAATGTTTACCTGCCAGTCAACATCTACCCTGGATTTGGCAGGTGGCAGGTACTTATTTCTTTCCCTGCATGGAAAGCTAGAGTAATACCTCCACAGCTTTAGACGAGTCTGGTATTTTCCAGTTTAAATATAGCACTTAATGCATTGACAATTCAAACGTGCCTCTGTTGACCTTTTCACAATGAACTTTAGGGAAGTGGGTCTGCATGTGATGCATTAACAAACAAAAACCTTAAAAAAAAAAAGGATTAAAGATTAAGCATTCCTTCCACGGTTAATATCTTGGAAATGTCTGAACAAGCTCTTATTTTGGAAGTCGCTTTGGATAAACGCGTCTGCTAAATGCCTAAATGTAATGTAAATGTAACATTTGGTTTCACAATGTGGAACATATTTGTCTTCTCAGCTCAACTTTGGTTATCAACATTACGGTTAATTGTAATAATGAATTAATATTACTATTCCCACAAATAAGATGCAGGAAAATATCAATAGCCTACAATAGGAACAAGAGAGATGCTGATTCCAGCTCCAATAATCTATGGCTTTAAAACGAGTGCCTCATCCTAGAATGCTTTCCAAACATTCGCCATTGATGGCTAAACTGTCAATCAATAAATTCACAGAGAAGTGAAAGCTATGAGGAGAAATGGATTTGCATTATAATGTTAATCTGTTCATTCAAAACAGTTGCAAATGTGCTTTAAATCGTGAATGATGATTGAACAGTGTCAGATGACAACATACAGCTCATCACACGATGCAGGCAGAAGGGTTGAGTGGGGACAACTGTGCAGACAAGGGAAATGCAGAGCCCCTAACATTCACTGCTCACAACAGGCACCCATTTTACAGAGCAGTGACCTGGATTTCCTCAACTAGCCTCCACTCAGAGACCGAAGTCTCGCTTTAAATGCTTTCTGGCTTTATATAAGCATTGTGACGTCATGAACACAACTCTGGCACATGGATCTCTGAAAATCAAATAAACAAATGAAGCTGCAACACTTGTTTGACATGTTCTGTGAAGCCAGAAAACATTAAGGACACTGACTGGTGCCTCAAGCTAATGTCAGATGACGAACACCTTTTATCCAGCGTGTTCGGAGACGATGCCTGAAACAGTGTGCGTATGTGCGTGCATGTATTTGTGTATGCTACTGAATTAGCTGCACAGAATTCAAACAGCGGCACGAGAGCAGAGGATTCCAGCAGCCAACCAGATCACGGGTCAGCTCTCCCGCCTATTAATTAAGGTTTCAAAAATAATATGCTGCCAACCCACCGACTTCTTACTCATGAATAATACAAAATGAGCATCATGCCCACCACCGCCACCCCCAAGTTACCCGTGCCTAGACTGCAAAGCACTCCAGTTTGCCTCTGAATTCAGCCCTCAGACTGTGGGAGGAAAGCAAACAATACAGTCTGGAAAAAGAGCTGTGTCGGTCAGGGCACAAAAACTAGAAGAAGAAGAAGAAAGAACAAAAAAAAACACATTCGCTCTCTTGAATGTGGGAAAGTCCGGTCAATTCAGCTAACTTAGGCAATGAACCAAAGAGCAGGTAAGAAGGTTTGTATCACAGAGCACAATCTGATTTTCATAGCCAAATAAGTAGGACCCCGGTTAGCAAGTCAGATTCAATGTATGGTAGCACTGAAGGGTTTTTTAAAAAGGAAATGAAGCTATACAGTAGGGTTGGGGCGATACTACGGTATATATTGTGCGATGGTAGAAATGTGTCCACTGGTAGAGATTTAGCAATACCGTCTGGGCAGGCTGTGTAGCAAATCAAGGCAGGATTCTCTCGCAATCTTGCGAATCCATTCGCCTCGCAGTGTAACATGTATTGGGCAGCAGGACTGCTTATCACGCTCCTCACATCACGTGGCCAAATAAGAACACTTCCCAATGAGCATCAATATCTTGTTGTTCTGAAGGGTTGCATGCTGCAAAAAATATTAAACGTAATATCGACTCCTTAATTATCTTACTGAAAAAATGAAATAAGTAATTTTATGCATGATCCAATGCCATTGGTGGATGTTTTTATTAAAAAAAGGCCAGACGTTTGCAGTGTAGGCACATACTGCGAGACAATTACTACACATCGATGAATGCAAATATAATAGCTTTGCATTTTCTTTGGTTTTAGCTCAACTCCATGGATACCCTTTCTTAGCCTCCACCAATATGACTGAAACTTCATCATCCCAAGCTGGGCGACTCTATGTGATGCAGCCTCACGCTGTCCTACACGTGAACACTGCTCGTGCACGACTTTCACTGTCTCTGCTGCTGTGGCTGCGTTTACATCTCCCTTCCCCCTCTCAAGTCAGCTCCGATCCCATCCTCTCCTCTAATAGCTCACATTTTCTGCAAAAAGGCTCCTACGGCTTCCACTCTGTCCCAGTCACGGGCTCTAATGAAGGACGGGCTAATGGACGCAACAGACTAAAGCTGATGTATGGAAACGTTTCATTGATATAACGTGAGCACTGAAAGATTAGTATGCTATGTGAGATCCTTGCCTGGCAGAAGGACACTTTATTCTACGTAAGCATATAACGTGACAAACCATATCTCAAGAGATCATGAGATTCATGCTGCTTTTCATCACTGTTTCGTTTAAAGAGCTGATCCTCAGGCCCCGTGATATTAACAGCGGAAAAAAGGCCAACCAATTCACCAGTTATACAGCCACGGGGTGACATCATCACTGTGTCAACTATTACGTTTTCTTCCATGTCTGTTTCCAGATGTTTTGATACCTGCAAAACAAATGTTTCTATAGACTTTAAAGGGCCTCATTTAAGATAAAACATGTGGCAAATAACGGGCTAATCTTTTTTTTTTTTGCAGTTTGACAAGAGAGAGAGCATCAAGACTAATGTTTAAATGTGGGCACGCACACATACCACAATTAGTAGTAGTTCAGTTCAATTTAATAGCATGCCAAATCATAACAGAAGTTATATCAGGGCAGGTCTAGACTTTACTCTTTATAATATTATTTACAGAGACCCCACAATTCCCACCATGAGCAAGCACTAGGCGACAGAAACCTCGAGCAGAACCAAGCTCGGGGTGGTCATCTGCCACAACCAGTTGGGTGGAGAGAGAGTAGTGAACAGTCAACATAAGTTGTGGAGTGAAAACCACAAGCGGCTTGGTCAGCTACAAAGCTCAAACTGCAATTTAGTGGGAGATGGCATTCATCACTTTCCCATTCTGACTTCTGCACACATCAAGTACATTCCAGCATTCAGCCTATCCCCTGCAATGCCATGTTGTGGTTTCTTATTCATTTCAGAACATTTATTAATGAAAAGGGACTCAGTATCAAATGGGAGAGGCCAACATGGCGCTAAAATATAATAGTAATGATGTAATCTGATTTTAAAGCCCCAATGTGACTGCATAAACAGAATTTCACCAAAAACAAACAAGAAATCTCAATGCAGACTTTATGCATGTCTCACTTTCAGAGAAACTCTGATAACAGGATCCAGTCATCATACATCTTAACCTTAAGGGGATACATCAGGCAGAAACATCACGAGCTAAAGTAAACGAGAGCAACTGATGTTATGAAAAAGGAAAGTAAAAAGAAGTGAGAAGCTTTCATTCATTCATTCTTGCAAGATGTTTTTTCTTGCAGCAGCAGGAGAAAACCGCTGTTGTCTTGACTACCAAGCATAAGAGACGACCACAGAAGATATGACGGTGATAGGTGCATGAGATATTATTTTTTTAAAAAGGCTTCACAGAACTACCACATGCTCTCAAAATCAATGAGGTTAAAACCCAAATCATGTATATAAAATTGTGTAAATAAAATCTTCAAGACAGTGTAAGTCACTTTCTGTCATTTAGCTGTGCACTGAAAACTGTCTGAGCTGCAGAACATATATTTGCGCCTGACAGTCCCATGACACAGCATGCGCGAATAACAGACACAGACATCTGCCGGTCCTCCCTCCTCATTAGGAGGTCACACTGGAATGTGCGAGTCTGCTCTCTAAGTAGTGCATGTGGGCAAATGTGTGTCACTCCAAAACAACATCAGCATGAGGCGCGGAGGAATGTTAACAGCCTGCGCGGGTGTATGTGTGTAGGTATGTGTACACCTAAAAAGGGTGAGAGGGATTACGGCAGCGGGGCGTGGCGACCTGAGGCAAGCCTGCAGGATTACTGGTCCTAATCAGGTCAATCGGCCCCGTCTGCACAGGGTTCAGGAGCAGGATGACAGTCCCTCGGCCAAGCCAGTGGGGGGGGGGGGGGGGGGGGGGGGGG
>JAVQJL010037639.1:0-29868 GCA_036024295.1 Nannoperca obscura
GGGTCTTCATGCAAATTCTGTCATATTCAAATTAATTCAAAGAAAGCAGCATATAGTTTGTAGAAAAGCACCTCAGTCAGTGCTTTAAAGTGCTAACATATGCACTAAACATACTAAAGTGATGATGAAAAGTGAAATCAAATCACAACTTTGAATATTCATCTGACACAACTGTTGAAAAATTGGCTGATTAAATAGGTAGCATTACCATCCAGAAGGTTGACATGAAAATTAAAGAAAGGCTCAGGGTAGCAATAAAACTGTCTGAAGCATTTCTTGGCTGTTTGTTAACCATGACATCCTCCTTTTTCAATTAGAGTTTAGTCATGTAAATCACAGTGTTTTAATTCAGAATACTGTTCATAATATTAATTTATGTGTGTTTACAACGACCATATAGGGCAAAATTTGCTGCCACATAGTGCAACTAAAGCACAAAAAGCCTCAGTTCTGCTTTGTCTTCAATCTGTAATACATCTCAGTGCTGAACCAGCAGGACTCACGCACGGACACCTCTTCCTCACGCAGCCTCATCCTCGCACACAAACAAAGACAAAGTTGTTGTCTTACTGTGTTGTTTTACTTTTCCTGCGTGTCCACCGCACACAGCAGAGCGGGAGGGCTGCCAGTTATATTCCTATTCACTTAAATTCAGCTGCCTCTACTTTCAGGGAGGTGATGGTGGCGCACAATAGCCTTTCTAAACTTCATTTTTCACTCACGCTCTTCACACTGCATAATCAAGAATCAGAGTTGCCGTAGTGAGAGCTTGTTAAACAGACCCTCGGCTCAGGGAATGCATAGCTGCCCGCTTCATTTCTATTCCGACAACAAACAGAGAATTACAGCTAGTTACAGGCTAGAAACTCACAGCTAGTCTGTGTATTGAATTATTCCCTGCTGACGGCCTCCTTCTGGATGTGCTCCATAATTCAGGACACAAATACTATGAAAATATTCAGCATTAAACTGATCAGAGGAACAAGCGGTACCAGTTGATTGAGAAGACCTTGTGCGGCTCAACAAAGATTTTGTTCCTCTAATCCAGTTTGCTAAATGGTTAATGTGATTAAAAAGATTCTTTAGGCCTTAATTCGGTTATGGTTCATGATTACATTCACATGGCATGGGAATGACTTCACATGACTGTCTCGAAGGAAAATATGTTGTCAAGGTAACAGCCCATGCAAGGAAAGTGCAATTGCTACCAAGGTCTGTGAATTGTTTGGCTGAAAGTCTCATGAGGGTGAACATTATATTCACTTACATCAAACAGAGATGTAACAGTGTACGGCCAGGGGGGAAACCTCAACGGTGAGAAATGTGATGAGGCAACTTTGCAGAAGTGTAATGAATGGTAAGCAAGCCTTTAACTCGCTTCATAACCACAATATGATCTGTGCAGTATCTCAGAAATCTCCTCATGAGACCGCCGTCCTCATATACAGCATTTCACCACTTCTGCCTCACTGAGGAGCATTTCATATTCCCTGGCACACAGTAATATAGCTCCTCTCCTCCATGCTAAATTGACTCCACAAGTGCTCCTATACCTGCTGACTGACACATGCTTGCTGAAAATGATTCCTCCACCAGCAGCCAGCATTGCTGCTTGCTCTGGAGGGGCACTTGATTCCATTATTAAGTTGAAAAAGAGAGACGGAGAGAGGGGATGGGGAGGGGGGAAAAAGCTTGACTGGGTAGAGAAGAATAATAGAGAGTTGAGGAAGTTATCAGTGCAGGGGAGAGTGACTCTGCCGTTTGACAGCAGATCAGAGAGCTCCTCCAGCTGGAACCCCAGCTCATGAGCCCGGCAGAGCAGAGCCCAGCGGTCGACCGGGATGATGAGCTCCGCTGTACAGGACAGGTCAGAGCAGTAGCACCTATATATCACTTCAACATCAGTGGTGGAGGAAGTATTCAAATCCTTTACTAAAGCGGAGGTGGAAAGAAAATAAGTAATGGAGTTATATTTTTACATTTTTTGTGTTGGTACTTTTACTCAAGAAAAGTATTGTACTGTAATTTAATAAAAGTCTACACAAAAAAGTGAAGAATACTCTACAATAACTAACAATAATAATCCAATAATCCTCAATTAAAAATGTTATTCAAATAAAAATATGTAAGTATCATCAGCACAATGTACTTGAAGTATCAAAAGTAAAAATACTCATTCCAGAAACAAGGGCCTGTTTGAGTGTTATACTATTATTATATTATTGGATTATTATGAGTGATTAACATTTAAGCAGCATTTTACTGTTGTGGCTAGTCTATTTTAAATACTGCTGGGTAGTTTAATCTGTAACAATTCCTCATATGTTATAATCTGATCAAGTGTGTAAAATCTTAACTGAAAAAGTTAAATTGGCACTCAAATGTAGTCAAAAGTACAAAGTAGCAGAAACAGTACCTCAGATTTGTACTTTAGTATAGTCCTCATATAAATGTACTGAGTTATGTTCCACCACCTTTCACCTGTCAGCAGCCTTGATATCAGTAAGTAGTTTGGGAATTTACACATGCCTATTCACATATGTGAGTGATTGATCAGAAGGTGTGTATGGTCCCCAGAATGTTGCTATCAGTGTGTTTTTGTCCCCTAAACAAGGACACAAAAGGGTTAAAGAATTATAGAGACAGAAGCCCTGAGAGAGAAAGCAAGACCAAATCAACAAATTAATGCCTGTCCTATGAGAGGCTAAGCCTCTTATTTTTATTTCAAATGAGGATAGAAATTGACTTCCTTATTAAATCTAATTATTAGCTGGTGCCCTCCAAAAGTCTTCTGAAATCGCCTAGAGCGACCAGGCTATTAGCATAAACACCACCACTGGCAAGCTTAAAACAAATGGTATATTTAGTCAGTGTTAATGGGATTAAAGTGTGCTGGATTCAGGAGCAGTTCTACTAACAGTGTGCATCACATCTTCATTATGGATGCCCTGACTTCTCCATTTCCGCTCTCTTTGTTTGCATTTCATTCCACTCTGCTGCCTCCCGCTCCTCTCAGTTATTCAACAGATTGTGTTCAATCTTGATCCAAAAATCCCAGACAATCATAAATAATAAAGGATTACACCAATCTCTGAAAAGCTGGTGGCTTGCCAGCGGCAATGCGCACACAGAGAAATAATTGTTGGCCATCTGTGCACCAGATTGGTAAGAGAAAGGGTAAACAAAGAGCACAGTGTACCTGCTAAAGCTTTCTCCTCTTCCCTTGCTCGCTCTTTAGCCAGGGAACATGAAAGGCTTTGATGACGCTCACCCCTGCAGAATTCACTGGCTCGCTCCAAGAGATTTTTTGATTAGGGAGGTTTCAGAACCACAGACTGACAAGCCGCGCCTGTCAGGAATCTAACAAGGCTTGGGTTTATCTCTCCATCAGCAGCCAAACAGTGCTGAAACACAGCACAATGCCAGCCAGCTAGAGTAAGGATGGAGGATAATTGACCAGGCAAATGATCACCTCTACATGTCATATACACAGCTCTCCAGAAAAGAGGGTGAAGTCATGAAAGCTTACCCTCTGCAGTCTCATAAATCACTCCTCTGTGGGCTAAGATTGCATTTACTGGCATAGTGTTAGTAACATACTGCCAGAACCAGTGTTAGGGATGTATAAACCCACATGAACATCACAGATCCTTATAAGGAAAATTGATTTTGTTGCTAAAGATTGTGCAGGGGCCAATCAATGCATTTTGATGTGAGCTGTAAAGTTAATGGTGATATGCTTTAGATTTATGGGTCAGAGAAAAAATCAATAGGAGATAGATTTTACACGGGTTCCACCATTTATTCAATAGCCTGATTGACTCCAATTTACTGTCTCATGATTAAGACTCATTTGATATGAACCATCACACTTACTGTTTGAATAAGAACCTCAAAATGCTGGATTTCTACACACGAAACACACACTGTTTTCACCTTTTAATAGAAAACTAAAACAAAAGTCTGGGTTTTGCATGCTTTTGCTGCTTCACTATCGGTGCAGGGAGTGAAAAACAACCTTACAGCTTCTCATCCATCCCAACTGGAGGACCCTCATTAAAGTGCAAGATTTATATATGTATATGCAGAGAGATAGAGACAAATAGTGCGGGATTCTGGAGCAGGGAGGAGACAAAAGATAGGGCAGAGTCATAATGAGCTGTGTTTATGTGTAGTGTTGCTTGGCCTGTTGACAGCGGTTAATGAAGTTACAGTTAGTGGGGGTGGGGGGGGGGGTGGAGGGGGGCTGCTGGCACTAATTAAACTTACTGTCATTAGCAGTGTTGGAAAGAGGAGGCGCTGTAGCAGGAATAGGAGGAGAAAACAGGCAGATCCATCAGAGCAGCAGCAGCAGCACAAACATTAACACACACAGGAGCTATATGAAACAAGGGGGATTAGATATAACTTTATTGTATACAGGGAACTCCTGACTTTGCATTTAAATGTTATACAATGACACAAATCCTCTTAAAAGCTGACTCACTGAAAAACAGAAGCTGCTTCCTTTTAAGGCAAACTACTCTGAAGTGTAGGATTTAAACATATTGACAATAGTCTATCAAGTGCCTCAAGAAACTAAGTCAACAGAGTTTATATTAAACAGCAGATGCAGGAAATATTTACACCTAACTGAGGCTACAGTGTGGACTGGCTCCTGTTGAAGCCACAGGTCTGACATCTGGAAATGTTGCAGCCACCACTGAGCTGTTAGAAAGTGGGAGAGAGCTCGATTGACTGTCACAGAGTCTGAGTGGAGCTCAGTGTGTGCCATCTTAACCACAGCTCCATCGTAGCCTGTAATCCAGCTCACCACCAAAGCCACTGCTGTTGGCTGCCTGCGTAGACCAGGCCTCACTGTTTGTTTATGCAGCACATAGACCTGGCCATTAAAAATGGGAACCCTGTCAAAAATAAAAAGAGACTTTTCATGTTTGAGGGCTGCAATTGTGGCTCTTGTGTGATGTTTTTCCTCCACACTGACCCCTTGCTTTGAGGTCGCGAAGCCGCTTAACCCTGGGCTGTGGTGCCAGCCGATTGGCTGGGCCAAACACAGTATTTTTGAATGTGGTGGCGTTGTGGGTGCCTCCGGGAGAGGTACAGTGGTTGCGTGCAATGACTATGGCTGTGTAACCAAGGCAGCCTACACATCATTATAATGGCTCCTTAGGCAAAGAAGCCAAAGATCCTTCATAAATGTGCACATCATTTTCCTCATTATGTCCTAGTTACCTTTCCTCATGTTCCCCAAACCTCACTAAGGCAAAGTCAACGATGCAAAAAGTACAAGCTATAGATCGTACCGGTGAAGAAATAAAAGGCCCAGCAACATACTTGTATAATAAATGAAAAATTAATTACTTAAATAATTTGTATTTATACTTCTGCACAACATGCACACATCCCCCATGTACAGAAGCTGCTTATAAATGATACAAGCAGTTCAAAAATAGCTATTCCAGCTCACAGTCATTCACTCCTAAAGCAGCGCAGGGAGAATGTGGAAATTTGCTATGTAGTTAACTTGCGACAGCCACCAATTAGGTTTACGATTCGGGCGCCTTTGGGCCACTGTCGCCAGGCTTCAGTCTCTCTCTGATGTCATTACACAAATCTGCTGCCGTCTGACAGAGCAACAGGGCTGTAGGACACAGGGGGAGAAGGAGAAGGAAAGCTGGCTCGGCTCCTCTCCTCTGATAGCAGCGGATAAGCCGGCCTTGGGGCCTCTTATCTCATCTGTGGATCCTGTGTAAATGTAAGTTTTAGTCTGGCAGATTACATCAGCAGAGCCTGTTGGGGACAGAGGCCGGCCGTCGGGGGACCATGATGACTCCCCTCATGCGACAAATGCATCCCCTCCACCCTTCATGGACTAACAAAGCAGGACCGGAGTGTACTGCGGGAGACGGCAGTCCCCAGAGGAACCGGAATTAAAACTGTCAACTTCCATTTAGTCCAAAACGTTCACCCCATAGCATTTGTTTTCACTGTCAGCTGCACACTGTGTGCAGTGATAGTGATATTAGTGGACAGCGTGCATCACTTTGGATAAATGTCTGTATTACAGCTGTGTGGCCGTGTGTGTCCAGACAGAAGAACCGACCAGCTGACGTGGGACAGGCCCTCTGCGGATCAGGGGCCACAAAGGTGCCATGTGACTGTAAGAGGTTCATTTTAGGATACATAAACACACCCTCCCTGTTTGTCTAAATGTCTCTCTATCCGTGTACTGTATGTACAGCACATTCCAGCCAGCCAGCCAGACAGGCCACATCTGGGGAGCGACCAATGGAAGGCCACCCCCCTTCCTTCATCTCTCCCTTCTCCTTACTCCCTGTGCCTGTCATCCCACCCAGAGAGGGGAAGTGGTGAGGTTGGAGTGGTTGGCCAGACGGGGCCAGCTGTGTGACCACAGACCTCTGAGTGTGTGCATGTGGGAGGGAGGGAGGGATCTACAGGCCTTATTACAGACCCGACTACACACTGGGCCTCACAAACAGCTACTTCACAGCCAGTGGCAGCCACCGAGTAGCAGCAGAAACACTGCAGGATTTGTTCTGTGACAGCATGAAAATAATGCTTGTGTGTTACCATCAATCACAACCAAGCATATCTGGTATCTAATGTTTTTAATGCGTACTTAAAATGTATGGCTGGTTAATTCCTACATGGGAAAAGAAAAAGCAACTTTGCTGTTTCATAGACAAAATAAACAGATTAAGTCACTGAAATGACAAACTTACTAAGGTGATAGATGTTAAATAGCCCTGGCAGTTTTGGAAGGAATGTGTTGTACCACCGTCTGCTGCCAACTCATATCAGCTGAAAGCGGCTGGACTGCACCGTCAGCCGGATAACAGGGCAGAAGGTCTCAGAGTGATGATGTCACTGTTTTACCTCAGTCCCCAGGGCAGTGATTTATGAGTTAATCTGGGTCTGTCTCTCCAGATTCCAGGTCTTTCTCTCCCTGGGGACCTGCTAATGGTACAGTGGGATGGAGCCACCATGCAGCAGAAGTCCCCTCAGCTCACAGGCCCTGACATCCATCTCCATGATCACACGCCAAAAAAAAAAAAAAGAAAGAAATAGAACAACACTGACTTCCTTCTACAGCACACGTAGATGTATACATGCACATACAAGCATGCACTCACGCTCATACAGACCCATACACACACACACACACACACACACACACACACACACACTTGCACAGAAGCAAATACAGAATAAATTAAGTACTGCATATATAACCTTGGCTGTTTGCAATTTGTCATGCAGCCCAAGAAAGATAATTGAGGCAACCTCCCAGTATGCAAATAGAATGATAATCAGCCTGCGCCACTACCAAACACATATGCACAGAAAAAAAAAACAGTTACATTGTTAGCAATTTCTAATAGAGGACACCTATTGACCCATTTTCTCTTGGAAAGCAATTTGTCCCTCCAAAATAAAACTAATAGGTGGCAAGATGAATGGATTAGAGTGGGCTAGACTGGGTGCACCGTGCCACGAGGCACTAAATCACCAGATTATTAGTTTTATAAGCCGAGCCCATGAGAGAATAATTGCTAATGTTCCCAGAGTAACCAAGGGAAATAAAGGTAATGGAGCAATTTATAAATTCTGATTGGTATACATAGAGAACTTCCAGCCCATCTCCTTTGTTATTTTACTGCTCTCGATAAAATACGCCCCAAGCCACACAAACACTAGGGCCAGCTATCAAAATCAATACAATCACAGAACCGCGAGTGCTGCTTCTGCTCCTTTGTTATTTTTAGTGCAATGCAGCCTGACTTGCAGTTATAAATCAAACTAATGTGGAAAGAAAAAAAGGAAGCACCAACATCAACATCTATTCCTTAACTTCATTTAGCCTGTCTGAGAGACACATGGGTGATTATTCACCCCCAAACACACTCTGCATAGGTGTGTGTTATTGATAACAAAGACAAGCTCAGTCTAAAATCATAGGCTGCAATTTGGCTTTAGTCTTACAGAGCTGTTAAGATTGTTGTACAGGCACGCAGACAGACAGATGAACAAAGGAAAGACAGGGTGCTGAGGCTGGCAGGTGTCCTGTTTAATCCATCCAGCTCAGATGAGTAACAGTCATCCTGCTTCTATAACCACACAACTTTCCATCACACAGACCCAAATCCCTAATTTCCACCTCTTCACAGCTCTCTGATGTTAAATTGTAAGTTGCACTAAGTCCAAATGTCGTCTGAAATGTTCTGCAGATGTAGACCCTTCTCATGTGGTTCATGAAAGCAGATATTTATCTGGTTAGAGAAGGCTCGTTGCTTTTGCAGCCACAGTCTGCCTGCCTCATACTCCAGTCGAAGTGGGTGGTCTTAGCATCGTCTTCTCATCTCCATTTCTCAGGAGGATAACCAGCACGTATCGTGCAACAATCAACTCCTGTTTTAAACAAACCGCCCAATTATAATTTCATTAAAATTGAAACAAGCCAGTATGCTGTTTAAACTAGACATGTGCAGCTATAGCCTCCTATGTAATCTCATCCACTGCTGTATTGAATTACACACTGAAGTCAGGGTGAGAGAAGGTAAAACAGATTACGTGTAGAAAACAATATGACAATATGGACAAAGGGTTAGGGTGCCACATCATGTCCCAGCTCTGAGCAGCTTGTCTGTTGGTGCATCTGTGATAGATTTGCTCTGCTGGAGTGTTTGCAGCCGAGTAAAGCTGATGTCTTACCATATGCAGACACAGTACACATTACACACACATACACACACACACACACACACACACACACACACACACACACACACACAATGTGACCTTTAAACAGCCATGATAACAGCTCACAAACTCATCTTGTGACTTAAAATCTGAACATATACTTTCCACCCACTTCTTGTTTTTCTGTGGTGGAACTGCATTGCTCACTTGTGTTTTCACTTCCTTGTCTTTCAGGTATGAAGTAACACTGTGAACTGTGACAGCACTATATGTTCAGACTTGTTGAGTAAAGGTAATCATCCTTTTTGTGTATTTAACATTCATTCCTAAGAGGGTGATTCAGCAGAGACAATTTACTGCTGTCCCTGTGCCAATATGTATACATTTTTTAAATCCAGACTCCCACATATCTGCACTTTGTCATCCCATCTGTACTCCTGTAGAGGGAGTTTTGGGTCAGATCGTTGGTTCATCATTGCCTCACATTTCCTGTTATGAAATAGCATGACACCCGGCATATTGTAAAACAGATCTTAACTAACCATGAGAGCGGAAACTGCATGGGATGGAAGTTTATCTCACAGTGTGAAGACTCAGCTCTACTGCATTTTTTTCAACAATTTTTCATGCTGGTGCTAAAGCGTTTTATTCTGGCTTTATAATATAATTTAAATTGAAGCAGGCTTTAAAGCAATTCACTATCAACCTCAAATGTCAATTTAATTCTACACACAGCTTTCAAGAACCACTGACAGCAGGACGCGAGCTCAGACATGGAAATTGATTTTCCAACGGATTGATTCCACCCCGGATCTTGCGCTGATCTACAGAGAAAGAAGCAGTAATGACACATTCTGTGATCCCACAGTTTCTATACGATGTGGTTAGGTTTTATCCAAATGCGACAAGGCCTGTAATAAATCTTGTCTTCCTTCCATCAGCTTGCCAGCAGCTGGGAGCCGTCAGGGGAAGCCACCCCAAGCAAAATGTTATTCCAGCTTGTTAGTGTTTGAAGTCACAGCAAGCTGGGCTGCAGAAGCTGCTGCCTGTGGTTTATGGCTTGTGGGGTTGCTCAAGATATGGAGTCTCACTTTCCAAGTCAGGATGTCTTGCAGCCATTGAAGCCACAACTGTAGCTGTGAGATAACGCAGGAACGTTGAGAAGAAAGGACTTCAGAGGAGACATGTGGTCTTGACTCAGTGAGTGACAACACTACAGTGTGTGTGTGTGCGTGCGCGCGTGCCTCAGTTCATGTTGTTTTTCCACATCTGCCTACTGATACACTGCTGCAACCACTTTCTGAAACACTATTGCTTCCTCTTCTACTTTCAAATACGTGCTTTTATTCAAAGGCGTGCAATTTTTTTATGAGTTTAGACACTTGCCAAGTTCTTGCATGACACAAAACATTTTTATGTTCCATTGTGACAATACATTTATTAGGCAGTCCTGACAAACTAGCAAATTTAATCTATTTTTAATAAGACAAACTAAATTAATAATGAATATAAAAATAGATATGTAATTGTGTTTCTGTGCAACAGATGGGGACATTTTCATATTACAGTACAAGGCCACTAAGCCACATAGTGCCTTTGATTTCTGAAATTCAATAATGTCTTGGAAATCTTGGCTCACAGCAGTGTTTTAGTGATTAGAGAGGTTGTATTTCAGCTACAATAGGTCAAAGGTTGTCAGACACCCAGTGTATCCACTGCTCCAGTCTCTGATACTTATTCTGTAATCCCTCATTGTTGTACTGTGGGACTAATCCCTCACATTCCCTCACAGTCACAGCAACGACCCTGAAAGGCAACCTGTAATCAAACAAACAACTCCTACCGAACAGTTTACACCCGAAGCACTTTTACTGGACAGTATGAGTGAAAATTGTTTGTTAAAGTAGAAAGTAAAATCAGTGGTGGAAGAATAATTCAGGTGTCATGAATTCAAAATAAAGCTGAAGCATTATGAGAAAAATATACTTATCAGAAGTAAGTATACTCAGTAAATTAAATGATCATATATAATATTACTGAGACATTATTGTGTAAACACCATTTTAATGGTTGAGGTGGAGCTAATTCGAATGACTTTATACATCACTGGGTAGTTAAATCTCTATCAGTGCATCTCAGCGCATCATATTGTATAAGCGGATCATGTAATATTTATGTGGAATATGCAAAGTAACACGTATAGCTGTCTAATAAATGCAGTGGAGGGAAAGTACAATATACAGAAGTGTAATGTTGCACAAAATGGAAATAAAGTAAAGTACTTCAAAATTGTACTTAAGTACTTACTTTCCCTTGTTGTAGAAACTAGCATTAAGCATAGATGACACAGTAGTGCTTTCCACAATTCACCTGAATATCATCACTGCCTCATATTTTCTATCCTATGTATAGTTTCTAATTAGGGCTGCTTCTAAAGATGTTTCAAATGATTAAATGTGTCTATAAAATGTCAGAAAATAGAAAACTAAATCCCCATTATGATTTCCCAGAACACAAAGGGCATCTTCAAATGTGATGAACAACCCATAACAAAATACAATGAAAAGCAGCAAAACCTCACATTTGAGAGGATGTGACCAAAGAATGTTCAACCAATAACACGGTTATTATCAATCATGTCAATGAACTAATCGTTTGATGGACTTATCGTTTCAGCTCTAGTTTTAATAGGTAAGAGTAACAATCACCCATCTGTACACCCTGTGCTCACTGGGACAAATACCCCAAAGGGAAAAGGTGTGCAGGACGGAGGCAGCTGGAAGAAAGTACTCTGAGTAAGAATGACAGGGGAGAATGTGAAAATGTCTCCTATGTATTACTATGAATAAACCATTAGAGCTTAAGTGAAGGACATGCAGATACTAATTGGATATGCTTGGTTGATTCTATTACACTATGAAGATAAGGTTAGGCAGAAAGGTCAGGAGGGCAATGTGATGCTCCATCTGATTCAGTGATAGTTTTCTCCCAAACCTCCCTCCCCCGCCATCACGCTCACACACACACACACACACACACACACACACACACACACACACACAGACACATGACCTGGGGGTCAGCTATCGTGGCTGCTGCTCCTGCTCGTCCCTTAAGGACAGCGAGCGGACAGGCTATTGATCAGCCGGACTATTATCAGAGCTGAAGCTGTTTATCATGCTGTCTGCTCTCAGCAGGGAGCCTCCGTCTGTAATGGACCATGGTATGGCGCCCACCCCGCACCTGTCCTTGTCACCCCTATACCTTAAGCACCATTGATCCCCACGTCACCCGTCCTTGCCCCCTGGTGTCTCACTCTCTGGGGTAGGGTGGGTCCTATACTGAAATATGTTTCTCATTGGTGTTGCACTGCTGAGTCTCTCCTTTGTCCTGTTAGAAACCACCATCACCCTGGTAACTGCAGTATGGAAACAATGAATTCTTCTGACATATTCATGCTTATCATAATCAAGTAAGCCAACAAGAAGAGTCATCATTTTCTTGTGTACATGTTAAAGATTACTCATCATGTTAACGGCTGACTCCAGCAATTTAGTATATCACTATCACATAGAGTTGGAGGGTTACTTTCCCCCCTAGAATGGGTAAAGACCCCAAAACACTTACATTTCCCAAAATGCAACTTGACAGCATCTTTCATTGGCCCTCCCTACCTGGTAAACAACCATGTCCTGTTCTTCACCTTACCTCCAGTTTGAAACACAGGCTTTCTGTTATAAATGTGCCTCCAAGCCCAAGCAGAGATAACCCTGATGACATAACAACATCATCATCATTTTAGTCATACTGGAGCGCTCCCTCCTGATCCACAGATGACGTTTTTCAACGGTTTTCCCAGACTGAGTAGGACTATACATGACCTGAAAACTGATCTTAACGTCTAAAATCAGGAGAGTGGCCCTAAAATGTTGCTAAATTCGGTAGAATGTGCGATTTGTGTGATTTCTAACATTTGCCCTAATGATAAACGATACAGCCCATGCGTGCTGACAAAGCTTGGGTGTATTTTCCCTTAACGGTGGGTTACCTACTATATGTGTCTATTTGATGGGATAAAACCGTGTCCAGTCACACACTTTGAGAAGGTGGTCAATATCAGTTCTGTGTACAGCAGAGCTGTCACACTGGCCTATTAAAAAAGAGGCAGTAAATGTCACACACCAGGGGCCGGGGCCATAAACAAGCCAGTGGACAGTGGTTATTCAGAGGTCACGCAGAGTGCTCAGTCGTCTGTGGCGGCTGGCCGGGGGAAACAAAGTGATGAGGATTTAATGATATCCAGCTTTGTGGCTATTGATAGCAGAGTCAATGGGCTGCACTGTGGGTGTCTCTCTGATACACAGCAGATTAGCAGCTCTGTGCCAGATGAAAACGTCAGAGATCAATAGGACACAGGGGAGAATCAATAATCGTCCCACTACTCTGTGGCTTTCATTTGGTGGATTGCTCTGGTCCTTTATGGCCTGCCGTGCTGTCAGTGTGCCATTAACTGCATTCATAAAACATGCATCAGAGATCTGTCACGGGCATCATATGTTAATGCCTGCTACTAATGAATATGAATGCTCTGTTCATAAGCCAAGTCTCTCTCTCATTACATTGCTTTACACCTCGCTGAGCCCGGAGAGCTCGCCTTGGATGAAATGTAAATCACTGCTTTATTGGAGTAAAATGCATGACTATCATACTAAAACGCCATGCAGATGAGAACAAAATATACTCACTCTGCAGTAGATCGAATGCTTTGAAGCCAACAATCTTGTAAAAGTGTTAGAAATGAGTGAGCTAATTGCAATATCATCATCGAGCTTGGAATGAGGAAATAACTGTGTATTCAGTCATGTCTTAAAAACTATAATCAGCATTACCTGGCTTGTCGCGCTTCATTATAGTACAGAATCTTAGATTAATTAGCATTATTGTGCACAGTGAGTGAGAGAATTGGACAGTAATTACATTAACCTTCGGGATCACACCTTGTCTTTTTACAAGACGTGTCTGAGCAATAAAAGATTGCTACTGCATAGATGATTACTCTTATCCTTGACAGTGTCTGCCTTCCAAATTGATCCAATTAGCCATTCAGGGCTAATTTAATTACTTAGGGGCTGCTATAGCCTCTCTATCTTTCTGTCCTTGCCACCAAGATAATCATAACTCTGAGCACTGGAACAGATTATCTTTATCACATGCATGAAGAAAGCAAATTTAATCTGATATGGGAAACATGAATTAACAGTTCCTTTTACAGCAACTTAACGCAAGCAAAAATACCTCTCTTTGTCCTGAATTCTCCTGTATTAATGTGCTCCATAGCACGCTTTTTCGTCAGCACTGACAGTCCTGTGCAGGAGAAGCTTCTAGAAGTCTACTTTGTCACAATTATCAGTCTCAAAAGTCTCTCACTTGGTAAACGTCTCTAGAATATCAATCGCTTAAAATATTTTTTTATTTTAGACACTAATGAAGGTGATAGCTAGTTCGTATGAAAGAACATATCCATATGATTAGTATGCATGGGGCAGGCTCATAGTTGATATTAGGTGAAACCGTCTTCATGCACACAGAGAAATCTCATCTGCTTCATTTTGAGCACAGCAGTGGGACGACGGGCACGTACCAATCTTCTCTGCTCCGGGGACAATATGGGTTTGAGAAATGAGAGGTGGAAGCCACTGTGTTGCCAGCCACATCCATAATTGGCAAACCGAGCAAGATGAGAATGAACTCTGGGCTTGGCTCGTCTTTGTTGTAATTAAGATGAAATTCACCAATCATTTAAACTCACAAATGGAGGTTTGACAGGAGGCCAAGAGCCCATTGAAATACAATTGGCTTGCAGTTTAGGCATTTATCTGTCTCTGCAGAATGGAGGAGCCAGTATTTAAGTTTCTTCAATCAGCAGGCAGGATTGGGATTCCAGTAAACCTCTGAGTAAAAAGGTCAAACAGTAATATATCAGAGAAAGCAGAAAACATGTACGCTATAATTGAATCTGAAATTAGATGCAGGAAAAGAGATCACAAATGAACCCTGTCTGTGCAGTTGTAAATACATGTAAGATTAAAGCTCCTGCACTATAGGAACTCATTTACAGAATATGTCTTGTATCGGCAGTTGAACAGTTTGCCTTCGACGTGAAAAACATAAAAAGATCCACAGGAGACGGCCTTTATTTCTGTTGTATTTCCTCATGTCTCTATGGGTTCAATTCATAACCATGACATGTTCCATTCGGGCCAAGTTTTGGAGCTAATGAGTTGAAACAGATCCAGAGACTTGGTGTTCACAATTGCCAGTGGGAGCCACATTAAAGAGTGTGTGTTCGCGGCTCTGCTCATCCTACGGGGGCTTTCTTCAATGCCTGTGTGTGAATCTCACTTGGTCATGAGCGGAGCGTACCAACAGAGCTTTAATCAGGGAATTGTTTGGGGAGAGTTCTTTTAATCTGTGATTATAACACCAGATCAATGAGGAATCCTGCTCTGAGCCATGTCAGTGATAAAAAGGAGGATTTACATCAAATATTCATAGTCAGCGTTCCCAGAGGATTCACCACCACAGACAACCACAGACTTTTATTCTATACAGAGCAGATGGAAAACAAAACCGCAGAGTGAATTCTCTGTAAAGGCAGAGCTGCTCCAAATTGGGTCTTATGTAAGGAAAGTTGCAAACTGTAGTAATTATCTACAAAGTGCTGCTTTATGTTTTGAGAAAACAGAACTTTAAACAGAAAAACAAAATTGTGCTTTCTTGGCATCCTCTGCCTGCAACCAGCGTTAGGGTGGCGGGCCAACAACGTGTTCAACATAGTTACACAACAGTATTATAGAGTCAATGAAAGCAGTCTCCTGACACAAACTCAGCCTTATCAGAAAGTGTTTGGTCTTCGCTTCATGATTCCCTCTAAAGAACTGAGGCATAATTTACGAGTGGACAGTCTTTTAGTGCAACAGCACAATGAATAATAAATGATCACTGTATTACCAAAGTGAAACAATGAAAAGGTTTTAGGGATTAGAGCGGTAGATATCTCTTGCTCGTCCTTCAAGTGCAATCAGGAAATTACAAAAGGAGTTTTAGGCTAAAATGTGTTTTTTTGTGATTTTGCTTTTTTACAAACAAAATTATGCAATAATGAAAAAACTGCCTGCACTAATTTCTTCATCATTTACTATTAATTAATGCATGAAACTGCACCTGTTTCGGCCTGGTGGCCTATACTTTAGACAACACAATGTGACTTTAAAGACACAATTGGGTGCTAACAAATCAGAGCCATGGCACAACTTGGTCCATTTCTAACAACCCAGAACTTGAAGGACCAACACAGGCTCACAGCAATGCGAGCCAGTTTAATCTTTTTTTAATGTTTGATGGTATTTGCTTGAAAGCGAAAGCAACAAGTACATAATTATCTGTCTAATTAAGCTGCCAAAACACAAGCACAGTTCTGGAGCACCTCTGAAACAGTGAGTGCACCATTCATTAGCATGTGCTATAAGCTTATTAATCATCTAACAGCCAATTAGCACACTGTTACCATTTGCAGTGGGTGTGTAAATAAATTCCTGGGTTAATTTCTTCCTCTGATAATAAAGGGAACATTATGAAAATTAGCTCTGTGACTATGTAAATGATCTATGTCGTTAATTGCATAGCAGCGATAGATGTTTGCCATGAACCGGGCTGGTGATGCAACAAATATTTCCCGGGCTGTTAGAGAAATTAATCGGGTAGCTGTTGATTCCCCGGAGGAATCCACAAGCTACAATAATGACATTTACCCAGTCCTCTGGCACACTGATAATGACGATGTCGCCGCTTGGCAGCAGGCCAGTGGGAGGTGAGGGCGATGGTGTGAGGCCAGCAATCATCTCTGAGAAAGACAGCGTGGACGCGCGCGCGCACACACACACACACACATACACACACACACACACACACACACACACACACACACACACACACACACACACATACATAAATATGCACACACACTGGCCACACTGGCAGGAAAACAGTGGGCTTTAAGGACTAAATCAGCTCTTGTATCACCCACTGGTAATTAATAATAATTGCTTTCTAATAAGGGCCATGCCATTAGCAAATTACCTCTCTACTGAAATGCAACTGCAGCAGAACATGCTGTTATTGGAAATGAAATCTAATGCGATTCACTTGACCAAAATAAATAAACGCGTGCACACACACACACACACACACACACACACAATTAATTGAAAACAACTGATGACCACTCACTGCTAATGGAATTAGATGCATAATGGATTATGGCTGTCAAAATAATGTCATCACCTTCACGCAGACATCGAGCTGATGTTGAATCGTTGTTCAGCTCTGACAGGAGAACTGAGGGGGGATTTCACTGTTGAGGTTTTACTGACAAGTCAGAGACGTTAGAGATGTTTGGATGTCAGAAAAACAAAAAGCAAGATGGGATCTGTTTCCTTTTGCTTGAACTCCATCACCCCCACCACCTTCCCCTCCATGTTCTTGCCTCGTGATAAATGCTTCAAGCTGGTCTTAATCATGCGTGTGGCAGAGGAGGAAATGGAAGCCAGTGCAGACAGACAGGATGAATGGAGCATTTACTTCGGATGGCATCCATAAAACAGCCCTCCATGCAATACTGCCATGGTACTGCTGACAATGTCTAGCTACTGACTGTGCAGCTCAGACACTCCCTAATGAATGGATCTGCTCTAAGAACAGGACTCAGGTTTGCATTGTTTACATGACTATTCACAGACGTGCTTGTTGTTTTCTTGTGCTTTTTGTGATTACCAAATGATGAGGCATACTTATAGAGTGAAAGGACTGAATTTAGCTGGCTAAACTACAACAACGTTGTCGTCTTATGTAAGTGAATGTTCTGAGTTAGTGTTTATTTTTCCGCTGCTTAGTCTTGAATTCTCAGTACAGCCAGTTCCTCCCTCCTACTGCTGCCCAATCAATTAACACACGGGTAATACCAGGCCTATTAGAGCCAGCCAAAACCTCCCCAGCCCTGTCATCTGCTGTTGGAACAATTGCTTAATATAACACCAGACTCAAAGGAGCACTTACCGGGGCCCAATCTTCTGGAATCAATAACAACAGGCAGGCTATATTGTTTCAAACAAGGAAACAGCGGGGAATGAGAGGGAGAGAGGAGTGAGATGGAAGGTGGGTCAATACAAGTGCTTGGGTTTAAGAGACGCTGGCTCAGCCATAAAAAATAACACAAAAAAACAACACGTGCCCTAAAGTGCTGCTGTTTTCTGACATGGATATCAGCATCACTTCCTGGGCAGAGGGTCTGTGTACTGTGAGGTCTGAGAAAGGATGCGACCTATCAGCAGGCCTCTCCACAACTATGAGAAAAGTCATGAGGTTTAACCTCTGAGCTGCAACACAACAGCTAAAGGGCAGCAGGAGACGATGTGCGGCCGTCTACAGCTTTTGTCACCGGCACTGTGGGACACCGTCAGGGAGTGGCAGCGGCCGTGGCATTTAGGGTCAGGGAAGATTTCATTTTCTTGATGATAATTCTTCAGGAGCTGTCCATCAAAGTTGATGAAAATTCAAATTGAGCTGCAGGCAGATGATTAGAAAGGCATTTGCCATCCACATAACACAAATGTCACAGCCCTGCTAGCATAACAATGACAGGGCAGAGCCACCCAGCCGAGCTAACGGGAGAGCATTTTTCTAGTAAGTGAAGCTGTCGCCTCTCTGGGGCCTGTCAATGTCAGAGCCGCATGGATCGCATCATTTCCTGTGCCAGCAGGGTGAGCTGGCTGGGGACACCACAAGGTATCGATCTGTCTGTAATCACACGAGCAGTTTGGGCTTCAGAAAAACTTCAACCTGAAGTGCTTAGCTTTAAAGGACAGGATCCAATTTCTTTGCACAGTGCAGGAGAGGACTGAAGGAAGGAGGGAGGGAGATACAGTGTCAGTGATCTTTACTGCCTGAAACAAAAGAGCAGACAGATATCGATGACATGCTGTCTATCATAAGCACAGGAGGCCTGACTCTGGCCCTGAATCAGCACACAGTCCAATAACCAACCCTTACAGTTTTCTGCTATCAGATTGGTTTGGTTCGATCCGTTAAGAGTAGGAAAAGCACCCGATGCCAAAATATATCAGAATGGTTTCAAAAAAGGAGCATCAAGAGAGGGGGCAGATTACTGACAAATAAAAGCCAACTGAGGAATGCGATGCCACATTCCTGAAATTCTGGGTCTCCTGTTTTCAAAGAGAAGGAATGCTTTCTGAATGTGCACTCATGCATTTCTATTAAAGATGATCAGTGTAGCTGAATGGCTTTAACAAATTGTGAATTTCTGTGAAAAGTGAAAAAAAACAATTCAGGATTTCTGTTGATGGAAATTTGAATAATTGTCTATTTTAGGAGCAGAAGAGGTGGTTTTGACTAACAAGCAACGGGTGAATGATCACAGCTGCATCTTTGGATGAAGACATTGAACCTCAACGGACAGAAAAAGGATCGAGCGAGTGAGAGAGCGAGGAAACAGGTGAAGAGGAGGTGTGAACTATAGCATTCTCCCAGGAGGAGTGTGATCATTTCTGCTTCTCATCTCACTTCTCTTTGATGTATTCACATGAAAGTAACACCAACGCAGGCTGGGAAACTGAAAATGAAGGTTTAAATGTCTGAAAACCGATTGTGATATTTTAGGGGTTTTTCGTTTTATATCACTTTATTGTTAATACGCTGTCAATAAGCACAACAAGAAATCTGTTTTCCTATAAATATGTACACAAAATAAAGAATAGGAACGTTTTAGAGGGTAAATACAGAAAAGAAATATGATTACTAGCATATTGTGTTTGCCATGAGCTTAAATTCAACCGAATTGAATGTGTTTTAATCGAACGACTATGTGTGGCAACACAGGAAAACAAAATAAGCCTGTAAATCTTTGTAAAGACACACTTAAATTATGAATCTGAGCGAATATTTACTCCGTAGCCTCAACATATTGGTGTAGAAGCAGATCTGAAGAGGACCGTCCGCCTGCAGACAGACAGACAGAGCCGCCTGCTGCTGTATGGCTGCTATCAAACAGCACACCATGACTTCTTCCAGCTTACAGCACGCTACCTGCATACATCCCCCCAGTTGCCATGGTAATAGAGACTGGCGTAAGTAGTGACGGGCCAACCACAGACATCAGAGCGGCTCTTAAGCAGAAACATCAGACAGCTGCTGGTGGAGGTGATTTATTAAGCCAGTGTTCAAAGTCCATCTGAACCATAGCAAGCCTATAAGCATGCAACGGATCGAATACATTTAACTGGTTGAGAAAGCCCTCTCCCTCTTCCTTACAGTGTTCATATTACATTCCACCATGCATGAAAGGCTGAATGAAAGGACAAACAATAATATGAATAAAAGATACAGAAGTGTGCTGAAAATCAAGCTCACACTCTTATTCGGAGCATATCATGTTTATGCACAGAGTGAGCATCATTTGCTGCTAAATAATTGACTTCTCCAATGTTAAGATCTCAGGAGACTCAGTTTATTCATTGAATGGCCTTTGCAGCATGCGCAGCATATTAGCCTTTCAGAAATGTCTTCGCAGGCCTGCCACCAGACTCCTCTCCTCCACACCTTTCTCTGAATAATAACCTTCCACTAACCTTTAAACTACAGTGAATAATTTCAGTCCTATTTTCATATCAATAACTGAGTCAAGCCAGGCAATTATCTTTTATCTGCTATACTTTGCTGTTAGTGGAGAGAATAATAAAGTTTTCCCTTGTGAGGAGCTGGAGAAGGAAGAAAAGAGAGGGAGCCAAAAAAGCAGAACAAGATGCTGGAGATGCTATCGAAAGACATGAATGTGGCAATGAATTATTCAGTAATGACTACAAGATCTGTCATAAAAAAAAGGCTCTGCTAACATCTGCACTGTGTTCTGAGGGGGCTGAGCAGAGCAGGGCATTGACGCTAGAACGCTTCTGAAGATAAACATGACAAATTGGCAGATCATCTGTTCAATTAGGATAGCAGAGCAGGTGTGCCGGTAAGGCGCCTGTGCCACAGGATGACACAGTTACCAAGCCAAACCAGAAGCATTATGGGAAATACCTTGTTTGTGTGACAGTGATTTAGAGCAATGCACCAGAAGGATACCCCAAGAAAAAAAAAAAGGAAAAAAAGGATATTCCCCTTGGTACTCATTAAAATTCGACTGCAGGCAGCACCCTGCCCCTCTCCCCCTCTGTTTCATTGCTTCATCCTTCTGCTTTTGGCTCCCAAACTGCCTGACTGGACCTTCCACGATCATTTCTTATTAATCCATAAAACATACCGCATTGGTGATTGGATTGAAGGGAGCACTGGAGCAGCAAAACATGAGATATGAAAAAATATCACACATTTCGGTGAGCAAGCAGGCAGGCAGGTTTGGAGGGGGTGGAAGTGTGGGGGAGTATAGAGGAGAGTAAGTGGTGAACTGGGAATGGGCTGTGTGTGAGAGATGATGTTGGGGGGGTTCATGGCGGAGGAGGGAGGGGAGGTATTGGGCGGGGGGGAGGGGTGCAAGCAAGAAACATGTTTTGAAATTTTAATCCGTGGTTCTGGCCGTAGGCTGGAGCACAGAGATGAAAAAAAGCACGGGAAACCTTTGAAGCGGGGGAATGTTTCCTGCATTCGTGAAGCAGGCGCTGCACAGACGGCCATGTTGGTGGAGAACAACTGGGGCAGGTGCAATGTTTCTCCCTCACATCCGAGCACACTGGTCTCCACTCTACCCACGTGCGGCTTGTTGGTGCAGCATGTATTTAGAGTACTCCCTTTTCCTAGCCCTGACACAAATGAGGTTGAGAGTGCGGTACAGTCTTTAATCCCCAGTGCCTTGTAAAGCCTTTGATAGGAATACTTACTGCAGCATCGTTCGCAGTCTATAAGCAAGCACATGAGGCCCTGTTCATTGAGGGAAAGACTACTTCCTGCATTGCAAGCATCCACTGGCCGTAGCATCATCAGATTTAGGTGAAGAGGAAAAGTGTAAAACAGGATATCACAGGATCTTATTGAACCTTAATGACCTGCTGAAACCCTGCTGAGGGACTAATGGATTCAGCACTCTGTTGTGACTGCCCTGTGTGCCCGTTATAACCACGGCCCACTTACTCACAGCTCTCTGTGGCTGAGCGGCCAGCCAGCCAGGCACATCACCTCTCAGCCATCTCTCAGTGGTATATCACACATGATCTCACTGCATGCACGGCACCAACACTTCCCGCTCTCCACACGTAGACGTACGAGAGCCACAACCACAACGCACATGGAGCAGCATGAAGAGGTCTGCAAAAGAAGTGGCAAAAAGTAAAGGCTCATTAAACAAGAAAGAAAAATTTCATTTAGGTGGATAACTTAATATGCACCGCTCGAATTTACCACAGCAAACACATCCGCTATGAAGACAATACATTAAAACACTTTGAAAAATCACATTGGGAAAAGTCATCATCATTAAAGCGTACTCAGGCTAAGTATCTTAGATGAATTATGCTTCTGCATCAAAAGACAGCAGGAATAACATTGAGAGTGTGTCCTTTTCTCTTCTATTCTCTGGCAGCACCCTGCTGGGAAACTTGAAATTACCCTCTGTCTGGCTATTCTCCACTAATAATAATGATAAAGTTTTTTCCCTCTAATTATGCAAAGAACTCTCAATTAGCATAACTCGTCCTCTGTGTCAGTACAAACAGTAGAACACCCCGCGGGCCCATGATGGTTTCATTCTCAGCCTGTTGTGGTTTTTTTTTCTCTTTTTCATTCTTTTTTTCCCTTGACTTCCTCCAGTGAGTTAATGAAGATGTATGTTAATAAAGATAGCTGTGGTTGTGGTGTCGGTGCAGGTGTAAAAGAGCTGCTGCAGGAGGTGATGCTGTGTTCAGTATGCTGCCCTCTGCAGGCCCCCCACAGGGCCTGCAGCGCTGTGAAAGATAGGCCTGAAGCCTCAGTGGAGAGGCAGTGACATGCTCCCTCTCACACAGCCTGCAGCAAAGATTAAAGATGTATGTTTAGGGCAGATCAAATAGAATTCAGAATCCACAGGCCTACAGAGAGAAAACATCAAATTTAAAATAATGTAAATGAAACCCATACATACTGTAAGCTCGAGGCTTTGTCTGAGCCTGGAGTAATGGCAGCTGATAACGTCCATCAAGCCTGCTATCATCAAAAGAAACAGGCAACCCGGAAAACCAGAGCTACTGGTTGTGATTTGTGCTTTTTAAGGACAATGCTGTCCTCGGGAGGAAACGAAATGAAAGAAGCTACAGAACAAATGATGAATGGTGTAGGATCCTCTTCATGTAAATGAGTGCATAATGGAAGTGCGTTGCCACTAGGAGATGGCAATCAGTCCGTACAGACACAGATAAGTGCCGCCTGGGACTCAAAGGTGTCATATATAGTTTTTAAAAAATGCAAAGAAGTGTGAGAGGAAAATAAGACATTAAAAACTGAGGAACACAGGCAGGTAAGTGTGGCCTATGTACTACTTAGTGCTGATGAAAGTGCTTGAAGTCCTTAAGGGTTTGGCAGTAAACACTACAAACACACAATCCCCAGAGAGGCCCATCACCTCCCTCGTCTTCCTCCTCCACCTCCCTGTGTTTCTGAGGAAGTGCTCTTTGAGGGGGAACACCATAAAGACCACACTGAGGGTGAAGACACAGCATTTCTTACAAAAAAAAAAAGTTAAACCAGATGCCAGTAACCCTCAAATAGATCCGCCGGTTTTGCTGACTTGTGCTCTATCAAGTATCCTCAACACTGGAAAAAGTCACAGCTGAAGGTGTGAAGGGGACACCCAGCCACCACATGACACGGCGATATCCAATCAGTGAACAACGTTTTAACACATCAGCAGCACTCCAGAGGGCCTGTGTCGACTCAAGTGTCCACATTCCTGCTCAGTGGGCGCTCGGCCCGGCCGGGAACAAACACACACACACACACACACACACACACGCACACACACACAAGCATGCACAATGCGCAGGGTGGAGCTATGTTTCCTGTGAGAAGTGGAGATGAAAGGTCACATTATGGTGTCAGATTAGACATGGCTTTGAATCCGGCCCTCTCTGAGCTCGGTCAGACACATTAGAGGGACATGTTTTCCCATTGCCTCATTTGAGGCACGCTCGTGGGCCTCGTGAAATCCTGTCCTCTCCTTACACCCCACTTCCACCGCCTCAGGCACTCACAGGGAAAGAGAGGCGAGAGTGAGAAAGAGAAAGAAAATGAGTGTGTGTGAGAGAGAGAGAGAGAGAGAGAGAGAGAGAGAGGATTTCACGAATGCCTTCATCATTTAAACGGCTGTGCTGTCGCTGGAGCGCAGCATGAATAATTCAGTAAGACTGCTCCTTCTTCAAACAGACAAATAGAACAGGATTACGCCTCCACAAAGCAAACGGTAAACACCACAATCAAAACAACAGAATTAATTAGGTAATTAGGGAGACAAAATAAATGTGAAATAATGATAAACTCTTCTGAGACCACAGCTGCAACTCTGTTACAGTATGCAAATATGCAGATTCAAGAGTTCAGAATACATTTTAGGCTCAGAGGATTGTTTGGAATGAATGGCACTGGCAATCTTTTTTAAAATGATGAGATTCAACACATAATCCACATCCAAGCACACTGCTGAGGAGGAATTTCAAAAGTGTATTTGCAAGACAGCCTTGCACAAATCTATATGAAGCCAATCAATCAATGGTGATGAATATTCAAAGCCTTTTTCCGGAGATCAGCAGAGAGTATATTGCTTACTTCATGTTTATATTGCTTAAAAACCCAGGACAAAATAGAATCATACTCTTATTAATGCTTGTATTTATATTATAAATCTTGTCTGCCAAGAATATATTTGTATATAAACACTGACACCGTTGAGTAGGGGGAAAAAACTGATGGGGGCTTACATAATTGAAGAATGAACAGCAATCCAGCTCAAGGATTTGTAGTTCATTTGCAGTGTAGAGTTAAGGCATTTATCTCCTTCTCATTCCAGCTGGAGTATTTCACTGCTCTATAGCCGATTAAAAGTGTAAGCAAAGAGAATCCTTCTCATCTCTGAGAAATCCAACCATGTGAAGAACAAGTGACAAAAGCATGCAGAGTAGCAGGCCTACAGAGAATTTTGTTTGCCTTGTGATGTGGAAAGGTCAGGTCTAAACCTTCTGCTAGCAGCAATTAATGTCTTCAACTCATGGCGCAGAAAGTACAGCGATCATCAGCTGACATCCTCGGCTTTCATCGCATGACAGAGCCTGGCACGGGGGAGCTTAGGTGAATATGAGCTATCCATTTCAAGCAATATTTAAATCACATTTCCAATTTGCAGCCCTTGAACAGCAGTTTAGAGCGGGATGAGGAGGTTGAGGCATAATGACAGCTTCTCGGGGGTTTATTGAAAGTGATGAATGCTCAGAAGAGGGGATTGCTCAATGTGAATTCATGAATTTGAGAGAGATTATTTAAGCGGAGATGAATTTGAAAGTCCTACAGCTCAACATTGATGCAATGTTTCAAGGGCACAAAAAAATACTGAGCACGACCAAGTGAAAAAAAAAAAGAACCCTTCAACAGCCTGAAAAGGATTTCGCCGCTGGAACAAATTAGCTCTCTAAATCTGATAATGCTTCCATCCAAACCAGTTTCATCAGCAATATCAGGGCAAGGGGGACACTACATGACACACTAGAGTGGAGAGACGCTGTGCAGATACTGTGCAGCCTAATCTACCCACTGTATGTGCGGCAGCAGCATGTAATGATGGATGACTAAGAGGATGAAAAACACGCCTTGATGTCCACTAGAGCAGCAGGGGTCACAAAAATAAGAAACAATCAGTGGCCGTTATGCCTTAGAGAAAGTACAAATTTACAGCTGAACTGCCTCTAAACTGTGGGGACTAACTATATTAGCCACTGCTGAATACAAACCCCTGAAGACAGCATTAAAAGCTCTACAAGACAGACTGGAATACAGTGTAGCTATCAAAGGACCACAGAAACAGATCCCCTGTGTTGGAGGAAAGAAAAGAAAATACATCACTAATAAATGAACATGAGATACAAAGAAAATCTGGGACAAAAAGAATGAGGCGCACATATTTCGTGTGAATCCGAGAGTCAAATGGAATAGCGAATGAGGAGCGGCTGCTGCTGTCCTGCAGGGGCAGGGCGGCTGTTTTTCTACAGCAGCACATCCCCGTCTCTGCCAGCACTCATTTACTGATCTCATTAATATCCCTACTCTGAGGAGGAGAGAGACAGCAGCCGTGAAACTGCCTCCCCCATCTCCTCCACCTCCTCCCTCCATCCTCCATGTGCCTGTTCCACTGGGTCCCCCACTCCTCTCATCTCCGCCTCTCTGTAGTTCAGTAATTGGGCTCAGCTCATTGTTATTCAAAACCCTGTAGAACCAATTAGCTGCAGACCTCCTGACCCTGGGTTGCTATGTAATGGTGCAAGCTAAAGACTCTAAGTGAGGAAGCCAAGAGCAAAGGTTTTAAATTCCTTTAGTTCCTGATTAATAATCCTGTCAGGGCGATCACAGACATTAAAGAGAGACTCTGGTTCGGCTCCTGCTTTTATGGCTTCTCCCTGATTTCTAGGCTGTCCATTAAAGCTTAATGATGCCGGGGGTCGCTCTCTCTCCTCTGTCTTGTCAGATAAATGTACAGTTAACAGGATGATGAGGAATCCTGATCCTCCAGCAATCTGGGACAAAGCAGCCCAGTGACCCCGCAGGGAAGAAGTAGGGCAGCAGAGGAAGACGAACAGACAGCAGGGAGGACAATAGAGGCAGTGGTGGCGTGGATGGTGGACCGAGATGTCCGGCTGCCCTGGAGGAGAGAGATGAAAGAGACGGGGTGGATAAAACCTGGGGAGGAAGGCAGAGATGAGAGGGATGCAGATAACACCTCATGCAACATTGATGAGGAGGCTGAAGGTAAAAGAAGAGTAGTGGTAAAGGCTGCACAGACAGCCTGGTGCTACAAGTGATTTATTTAGCAGGGATACAGGACTGCAGATGTTACAGTGCAACATTAGATTGTCACTGACGAAATAAACACCTACGCAGAAAGATTGTTTGTTTTCACCTGTTCATGCAAGCTGCTATTATATGAACATACTGTATGCCCATAAATGGATCAAGCTTTACACAACACATTTATATACTAAACAGCTCTCAAAAGGTTTAAAACAACTATAATCAATATTCTTTCATATCATCATTGGCTCACATTCACTTGTATGTGAAAAGGGTCGCTTGTATTGATGATCCCACAGAGAATTATCACTTGACTCTGCGGTTCCCCTTAGCTCTAAGGGGATGTTCTCTTTCAGCTTTTTGTTTTTGTTTTACAGCCCACAGCTGTTTTGGCTCAGACTCACTGCTCTCATCAGCTAGCCAAAAAGCTCTAAAAACTTACTGTGTGCTTCCTGCCCAGCACCAAACTGCAGACAGACAAATGAGCAACTAGCTTGTGAACACAGTGGAGCATTTAGCGACTGAAGAGCCACAAGTGATTTATTTAGAGCCATCAGTGGTTGGTGGAGACCAAAAACAGAGCTAAAAGGAGAATGAATATTGGACTTGTACAGTGTTTACCATATGTCCAGAAACACGACTCCAAATGAATCTTATTGTTGCTCTGTGTCTGTTGGATGTGTAAAGAAGCAACTGTTTGCTAAGTTCATCAGATGAACTTAAAAGGTGATAACATGTTAGTGTTGTTTGGGCTGCTCCTAAGTGGCCAAAAACATTTTTTAAAAACATTTTGTAAAGTTTGGAAGTTAATCTAGAGAGGATGAAGATTTCAAATCAGTCATGTCCTTTAGTTTAGCTTAGCATAGCTAGTGCAAAGCTCTGTGCAAAGGTAAAGAATCCACCTACTGAGATTTAGTGGTGCTAATTGTGTTATTTTTTTTGTTTACCTTTGCACAGAGCCAGACAAGCTCATTCCCCCTATTTCTAGTGTTTATGCTAAGCTAAGCTAAGCTAACTGACTGGTGGCAGCAGCTTCTTAATTCACAGGAAAATATAAGAGAGGTATCAATCTTTTCACCCAACTCTCAACATGAATAAACATACTATGAAAGCCCCAGTGTATCTATTACCAGCGTGTTGAATGTCTTTCAAGTGGTTGTTTCAGTTTTATAGAGTGAATAATCGTATCAAATCCTCACAAGGCACAGAGCCACCATTTCCCAAATCTGTCCATATAAGGCCACTGACTTGTCTTGTTTGTGAATCATCTCTGCAGGCAATTACACTTTTTGAACCAAGAGGGCGCCAAGCTCACACCTGTTTTCTGAAACCTGTTTGGAAAAGTTGTGGTGTTTGCATTCCTAGTGCTGAAGTGCTTATTTGGTTCAGTTCTCCAGACTTGGCCTAGAGTTGTGGGGGGATTCACATGCGATGCTGTAAACATTGGCTGCCTCAAGCCCTCTGACACTGATGCATCGCCTCCCAGGCTGCTATAAATCCTTTTACAACAAACTCCATAAAGCTCTTTGGTGCCTAAATATTTATGGTTGCCTGAGTTTCCCTTGAGGGTTGTTTTCTGTCAAAGTACCAACAGCACTAAGTCATGTGGAGCGACTCCAGACATCTTATCTGGGAGTCAGGGTAAAGGGCCTGGTGGTCTGGCCATCTCCACCAGAAGAAGAGCACACAGGGAGGAAAGTCCACTAATGAGTGTTTCTTCCCCCCCCCATCACTTCTCCTCACCGGCCTCCTCTGTTAGTGGACTCAATTGACCCAGCAAACAAATATACTGCTGTGTGACCTCTGCTGACCAGACAGACAAACAAACAAACTTTTCCATGTCAAAACTATCAAGCCCGCTTCTGTCAGGGACCACAAGGCAGTCAATGTAGGACAAACATGCTGGAAATATCAATGGACAGAAGACAATAACAGACACGACAGGCTGAAACCCAACCTGGCTGCTTTGTGACTCATGGATCAGAAGGTCAAATGGTGTTATCATTGCAGTACATGCCATCAGCGAGTGGATATGAGACGTTTGGAGAGTAAATACAGGTGTGCTGACGGAGAATCTCATAGGTGGATGCCTTCTTAAAATGTGTCATTTTGCTCATCCCAGTGTTGCTGTCAGCTGCTAAACAAGGTGGCTCCTTGAAACAAGTGTCTCTAAAAAACGCAGCAGCGGGCCTGATGAGTCCTCAAGCATCCTCCCAGTGCTGTGATTACTGACGTTTACCCTCTTTAATATGTGTAATTCCCATTTTCTCTGATTCACGAGTAAGAGCCCTCAGGGGGACTACACTAAGTGGCAGTCTGCCAAAGCCCTCCTGCAGGAAAGGCTCTAAGTCACTCCTCCCTCTGCAGTTAGATACTGCGTGACAGTTACAGGTTGTCTCACTTTACCTTTATTATTGTTATTTGCATCTTGGAACACTGATGATAGCTTGATTATACAATGTCTAATGTTATGTGCTTCACATGCAGGTGTGACACAATCATGACTACATAACTATAAAAAGACACAGAAAAATAGTAACAGGATGTTTCACAAACATTAGCTATATTGGAAACTGCTACTGAGCCCATATAATGACCACTGCTTAGCACAGCCAGAATGACCACAGAGCACACTAAGACGTCTGTTTTTACAATCTAAATACACTCATAAACAAATGGGCAGTCTAATGCAATATACTACAACATCCCTGCACAATTTGTTGTTGGTGGTTTGAAGAGTTCACTTCTGGGCTCAGCTACCACTCCGTGGTAACTTCTGAGGCTGCAGTTTGTGTTTTTGCTCAAATGGACAGCAGTATATTACCAGGTGTTCATGTTATTTTGTCCACACCCCTCCTCTAATTAAACTTTGAATAATGCACGGCTATAACCTGACCTTTTTACCTAAGTCTCACGTGGCAGCGCATCAGGTTGGCTGCAAAGATATACACTACCGTTCAAAAGTTTGGGGTCACATTGAAATGTCCTTATTTTTGAAGGAAAAGCACTGTACTTTTCAATGAAGATGACTTTAAACTAGTCTTAACTTTAAAGAAA
>JAVQJL010037640.1:0-10986 GCA_036024295.1 Nannoperca obscura
GTGCCCTCCGTCTCATAACAACCGTCTGGGTTTCATTCTGTTAGTCATCAGAGGATGTGAGGTTCACCGTATTGATCTGCCCCCCCCCCCACCCCCACTCGGTTGCAGATCTTTCTGAGAAGAAGAGCGACCTGAGTGTTTGTGATGACTCCACCTGTCGATTCGGAGGCGTCTGCAGGGACGACGGCGCTCAGCTCAAGTGTGTCTGCCAGTTCCAGGTGAGGAAGATGAGACGATGATATACGTGGTAATGGAAGACTTCCTGTCCGACTTCCTGTCCTTAAATCTTTCAAAAAACACCTCACGTTTAGTTTCATGTTTTATTCCCTTTATAGGTGGAATATTATTATTATTACATCCTAATGGAGGTTTTACAAACACACCAAAGGCGTCTGTAACACTTCTTAATGTTTTTATTCAAAGATTTGAACCTGGAGGTGCATTTGTCAGCCCTGAGAACGGTCCGCAGGGCGACAAGGTTGAGACTCGTAGTTTACCTGACTCATTCATTTATTCCTGGATGCCCGCAGGATCTTGGTTCTGTTATTTGATCCCATAGATGCTCAACAGTTGACTACAAAACTACAGTAACTCATCACACACGTGTAGGCCGTCTAATGTAAGACGTGTTTACAGCCTGAGAGGCGAAACTCAGGGCTCAAATCGCCCCAAAGCCCATAAAAGGGTGAACAGGAGGTTTTCATCCTCTGTGGGGTTTTTATTAATACAACTGGTGATGCAGGATCACCCACACACCGTCCAATCAGTGAGCTTCATGTCAGAGCTCATGTTTACAGCAACAGTGCATCCTCTTGTGCAGCCGCAAAGGTGTTTTTCCTGGTTTTGATGAGGATTCAGGGTTAAATATCATGCAGACTCGTTTAGTTTGTGGGCTGAAGGAAGAAGACGCGTCAGGAAACACGAGCAGCCTGAGGTCTGGACACCAGGACACCAGGACACACACGGGTCCTTAAAGCATCACTTCAAAGTCTCAGGAGACATCAATGACTTCAACGTTTATTATTACGTTTTATTTATCCAGCTGCCAAAATCCAGACGTTCATCCCCAACAGATTGTTGCCTGACAGACTGCACTCAGGGTTCAACAACCTCTGGACGCTTTTATGCTTTTCAGGTTAATGAAACATTGAGTTTGATCCAATTAACTCAGATCAGATCGATCATTTAAGTTTTCAATTCTGTGTGTCGTCAACATGACTAAACAGAAGTTTAGATTTCCTCGTCCTGGAAAACATCAAGCAGCAGTCACACGAGTGAGAAAACACTTTCTCCTGATTTCCTGAGAGCTGAGGGAGACTCTGAAAGTTTAAATCTGACCCAGAATCAGCAGGTTGAACTGTTGCAGTGCTAAAAACAGCTTGAAGCAAACTCAAAGTGAATAGTTTTCTCTGCAGGTGTGTGTGTGTGTGTTTGAGGTACTTGTGCTTTACGTCATGTCACTACACCTCAGAGAGCAGATCTGAAGCCAGCTGACCCTCACGTCTTCAGATAAATCAAGCTGAAGGAGACAAACTGTCCGACCCGAGCGAGGACGTCCTGCTGCTCCGTGTTGTGTCCGCGGTCCCGATTGATCTCAGCTCAGTAGTTGTTTCCATGAAGGAGCTGCAGCTGTTTGTTGGACCACGACATGCAGAGCTGTGCAGAGGTCACGGGGTCAGCTGATAAATGATTGATGGCTGGGAGTTAATAGAGTATGGATTGCTGAAGGCTGATATGTGTCCTTGGCAGCTGCAGTTGGATGGAGGTCATTATTAACCTCCATGCAGAACTCTTTGTTTCCTGCTCTCGTCGCTCAGATTGCACTTTGTTTTTTAGTTTCCTGCATAAAAACCAGCCGTTCATATTAAAATATCCCCCTGGTGGACGCAACAAGGACTACAAGCCATCATGGCATCCAATGAAAGACTACAAACCCCAGCGTCAGCAGGGCAGTCGGGACTGCGGCCTCCAGGTCCCAGTAAGACCGCAGAGCAGAGTCCTGGTTTAACAGATTCGTCATGAGAAGCCTGAATGCACCGAAGCTTCATGTTCTGCACCGACGGCCTCAAAGGCTCCAAGAGAAACATCGTATGTTAGTTTAATCTTCCTCCTCCTCCTCCTCCTCTCGCCTTTACACTGTTCTCACTGGCTTCAGTCGGACATCAGGCTTGTAGGACGTGAAACACGTCGGTGCAGAGTCGATCTGCAAGACCCAGGGGCATGATGGGAAACGCTCTTCATTTTGACCGCAAACATCTGGTTTTGCAGAAAATGCTCATTTCCGGTGTAGATGTGATATTTAACTGTCGCTGCGTGTTGTTTCACCTGCTAACAAACATCTCGTGTGGCTGATTTGAAGAATAATAAAGTTTTTCTGCAGACTCTAGGTGCATGTGACAGGATGTAGATGTAGATTTTGCGGTTTGTCACAGCGCCCCCTGCAGCTGCCGTCTCATCTCGTCCTCCTCCTCTACCACTCTTTAGTCTTCATAGCCTCAGTCACATGTTAATGCTAACCTTTTAACTGCCTCTGCTCAGGAACTATCTTTTATTCGTCTTCTCTTGACCACAAACAGCCTCTCTCTGTGTGTCCTCACCACTGCATCAGTTTGTCCTGTCACATTGAGACTTAATTAACTTGTGATTGTGTTTTGATTTCCAGTGCCACAAACACTACGTCCCCGTGTGCGGCTCAAACGGAGACACCTACCAGAACGAGTGCTACAGGCGACAGGCGTCCTGCAAACATCAGAGACTCATCTCGCGGGTGTCCGACGGGCCCTGCTCCGCCGGTGAGTCTGCCAGGAAACACACTGGGTCAACGCAATGGAAACCTGAGAGAACATTGATTGATCGAGAGCAGGCTGGGTGTAAAAAGTTAATTACAAGCCTACATTTATTAACATCGACCAGTGGAAAGTATGTGAGGACACTGGTCAGCGTCTGTCCAGGATAGAAAAGGACGCTGAGGAAAGAATTTACCAAAAGAGACGTAACTTGTTGTTTCTCCCACACTTAAAGAGTCCTGCAGGAACCTGAGTTAGCACGCTAGCACGTTAGCTCCTGGAAGTCAGTGGGTTCCTTACACGGGGTTTTGGTTGGATGCCTGAAATAATGTTACCACTTGTTTGCTAACACATCATGTAGTGACCGAAGAGAGGGAACCTACCTGTTTTATTATAATAAATTACTAAAGATAGAAGTCATTTAACCTGCAGCTCACGCAGGATAAGATCTGCTTCTATAAGTGCCTCCCTAATATTTTTAATTACGCTCTCGGAGTTCACTGTCATTAGATCTTTTAATTGATTGAACACCAAACGCTGAGCACTTCTTTCCTCTGAACTCTGGAGCGTCAGTCGGATTGATTCCAGAGAACGAGCCGGTTAATCAACCACGGATCAATTTTAATTAGGAGCCGCAGAGGACAGCCGTTAAAATCTCCCCACAGCCGAGTGCGTCTGAAACCGGAGTTCGGGGACCCTGCGGGGGTCCTGCGAAGAGAGCTGCAGTTAAACGACGATTAGTTTAATTTCAACTGGCCCTTTAGTTCAATAACTCCTAGGTAGTTCAGCTCAGAAGCTTCTCTCTTAAATATGAGAGGTTATATGTGACAGACACAAGAAATAAATCTCCACCAGGTTCACGTTTACATCCACTGTGTTGAACTTGAAGTCCTGGTTTTCTGGCACAAACATGGAACCAGGCTCATCTAATATTTAAACCCTTTCTTTCTAACGTGGACGCCGTACTTCTACTGTTCATAGAAGAGTTGTTAATCCCTGTTCCCTGGTATTACAAACCTCTGTGAACCTTCAAACTCATGCATCTGTTCCTCACACTGGACTTCTTGGATCATGTTTCTTAGCCCCTTTGCATTGTGTGACACAGGTTTTCAGTCTGAATGTCCGCTGAGCCTCTTAAAGAAGGCAGATTACCTTACAACAACCTTAAGAGCATGTGAACCCATTGATGCTGAGCTTAATGATACACAAGCTAAGAAATGTAGATTTGATGGAGGTTATGAGCAACTGAAAATGCAGGAACTGGTGGGGTTTACTGCATCGGGGCACGTTGTACCACTTAAAAACACCACAAGGCTCAGCCTGAGATCCAGTTCGTCCCAGAGGTGTTGGATGGGCTCCGTGCAGGACAGTTAAGTTCTTCCACACCAAACTAGGAAAACCATTTCCTTATGGAGCTGCTTTGTGTCATGTTGAAACAGGAAAGAGACAAACACTTAGCACAAAGAAAACTAAAATATCATTGTATAAGAGGCTGAAACAGAGGGAAAGGTGTGGACGGGGGTGTCTACACACTTTTGGCCACAGAGTGAAGCACTCAGACACACAGTAAGTGAGGGATATTGGCACCGGGCAGAGTTTATTTCCTGAATCCTACCGGTTTAATGTTCCACAGCTGGATGCTCGCCAGCCATAAATCAGGTCCAATGCTTCAGCACAACCAAAGCGCTAACAGGTTAGCATTCTTCTCATCAAACACCCGGCAGACTCCCTGGATTCAGACGTCTCTGCAGGCCAGTCAGGGTTTATGTTCTCATCCGACTCCTGAGAAATGTGTTGGGGAAACTTACACTAACACCACTGCAGCGGCAGCGGCGGTCAACTCCATCTGCAGGGGCAGTGGCCTGATTTCCCAGGAGGCACCGCTCTTATTACCCGTTACACCGGGGAGCCGGCTCTGCGATATGCCCTCCGCTTCCCTCGCCTCCCTCCTGTCCTCCTGCAATTTCCTCAACTCGAGATTTATGCTTCCTGTAATTGGAGCGTTCGGCGGCTGTGAGCCGAGGCGGCGGCGGCGCAAATACTCGGCTGAGTTTATTTCTCAGAAGATGAAATGTTGTGGTTTCGCTTGGTTCAGACAGCAGGCTGTGAGGCTGTGGGAGGGAGGAAGACTCTGATCACAGGTCAGCTGAAGGTCTGGACCTTCACACCAGCCTCAGGCCACACTTACTCCTCTGTAACTCTTGTGTTGGTGGCTTCTTGACTTTATTGGCCTGTTGAAGGAGGAGAACGAGTGACGCCTGCAGCAGAGAGCAGATTTCACACAGTTGGATTATAAGAAGAGGATCTGACACTAAAGAACTGAACTTTCAGGCTTCTTCCTCGTGGGACAGACTTCAATGTCCACCAATGGACAAACAACGACTCTCCGTCGCTCTTTGGTAGCCGAGCGAGACTCTCGATATCTCAACAACCAGCTGATAGACTGCTGTCACGCTCATGATCCCCTGAAGATGAATCCTGCCTGACTTTGTTTGTGTTGTTGGACTGACAACAGGACTCACGCGTTCATGCTCCCCTCGGGAGGAACTGCAGTGACTTTGTTGATCCTGTGACTTTGCATCGAGCGCCACCATCAGGTCTTCTTACTTCTTACTTTGTCCTTTGGTTTCGTCGATTAAATGCGAGTAAGTGGACCTTGAGTTGGCAAATTGTTCATCCTGCAGTGGAACAACTTATTAAAGTTATTATGGTTGTTATGGTTATGAGTTGGACTGAAGTTGTTGAGTTGTCAGCACCGTGACGGCCGTGTCCTTGTTTGTCTCCCACTCTTTATGTTTTCTGAGAAACGTTCTTTGTGTTTCCGTCTGAGAACCAAACAGGAAATTAAATGTGGAATTGGTTTTACGAGATGGTTTCTGTTAAAGGGGGTATGTTGTTGTCACAGCTGCCTCTCCGCTCATCGCTGTCAAGATCGACGAGGTTCAAAAAGAAATAAAAAACTAAAGGCAGATGTTTGCTTCGTCTGGTCGAGGCTCATTTTACCCCCCGACCATATCAGGGCCACCTGTTATAGATTATTGATGGACAGATGGGTTGATTGATTGATTAAGTGTTGGAGACGTGTGTGTTTTTTAATTCATAAACTCTTTGAAGTGATTAGACGGAGTTGGTCTCTTCAGATCTGCACTTGAGTTCAGTCACAGCTGCTTTTCATCAGCTGGAGAGTCTGAAAACTCAGTTTCAGTAGTTTTAACCCTCACACGGAGCAACATATCTAACTTCTTTCCTTTATTCAATCATCCCCTCCTTCCTACCTTTACTTCCTTTCCTTCCTACATACCCGTCTTCCCTCCTAACTTCACCTACATCAATTTCTTAATACCTCCCTTTCTTCCTTCCTTTCCTTCTACTCTACACCTACCCAGTTACCTTGCGTCATCCCTTCCTCCCTTCCTTCCCATCGACCCAGCTACTTTTATTCCTCGTTTCCTACCTTCCTTCCTTCCTTCCTTCCTTCTTAGCCTCCTGCTTCCTGCCTCACTCTTACTTACTTCCTCTCAACCCTCCCACCTGTACCTACACCCTCCAACATCTACCTACCTTCATACCTGCGTACATGTTCCCTTTCTCCTTCCTTATTACACCTATAACTCCTTCACTTCCTCTGTAGCCATGTTTCCTTTCCTACCTACCTTCCCCTCCACCTGCCTGTCATGCTTCTACATTTAAAAACAATAAACTCTGATTTATTTGTTATTTATGTTCTACGTTTCCTTCCAGAGGATCAATACGACTGTATAATATCATATTTATCTCCTCTCACATCTTATTTTGTGGATCTGCGGTGACTTCCTTCCCGCTCATCAGGACGTCTCGCTTCCACCTTTTCACTTCAACATTAACGATGAATGAGTCTTTTCTTTTTAAGAGGTTACCGGAGAGTTGGACCTGCAGTTTGAAACCGAACCCTTAACGTTTAGTCAATAACACGCTGACAGATTCATTAATATCTGTGCTCACTCTCGGATCATTTCTGCCTCCTTTTCTGTGAAAACACAATCTCTGTGATGACTTTGTGAAGAAGTGCAGCAGCTTAAGGTGAAATCTAATTGAACAAAGCAGCCGGTGTCCATTTCTTAATGCGGCAGCGTCGTGCCAGAAACTCCAAACACAGCATCCATTTCTTAATTCAAGGTTGCAGCGCCGGGATTTATGCTGTCTGAGTCGAGAGCCGAGCCTCCAGACTTTATCTAGACGAGTTTAGTGTCATCAGTTATTCATTTCATGACCATGATGACGTCTGACATGATGGATCAACTTCAACAGAGCCAGGCTAGCCACCTGCTTTATGCTAAGCTATGCTAACCACATCCCGCTTTCCATGAGAAAGACATGAGATATGAGATTGTTAGTGATCGATTGATTGATTGATTGTAAGAACCTTTATTGTGGGCACAAACATACAGGAGCCAATCATCAACTAGGATCCGTGCACATCCATCCACATCCGCCCCCCCCCCCCGCAGTGTCGGATGGCGATGACAGCTCCTGCAGTAGTAGTAGTTTAACACAGTCACTTAGGTGCTTGCAAATCCACAAAGACTGGATTGCAGATCCATGAATTCCAACCTCTATCTGTCCCTTCTCAAGGTCCGATTCACGAAAGATATTGCGCTTATGATATCGTATCACCATAACGTTTTGCGACTGATTGCAATTGTGGCAAAGTATAAATGGCGGCTTTGCACCAGTAACACTGTAGGTAGCAGCAGGACGACATGTTCAGATCAAAACGTGATCATATCAGCTCACGAGCACTCCTTCCAAAGAATAACTTCCAGTCTAGCTCATATTCAACGTAACAGAAACACCTGCAAATAGCACCGGAGCACCGAGGCGCTGTTTGTGCTGTACGGTTCCAGCATTTCGAGCTTCGGTGCTTTGAGAATCACTCGGGTTCTTTGTGTTTTGTTCGTGCAGGTTGGGCGAGGTTTAAAGAGGCTGCAGGTGAAACAGAAACAGAAACGAATCACACTTCATTAGATCAACGCTGGGAGTTAATGTGAGTTTAATAATAGTTCATGAAGAGATAACTGATGCTTGTTGTGTCTCTTGTGTCTTTACAGATCCGGGCTCCGGCTCAGGAGACGGAGATGGTGAGTGCTGACTTATTTCTTCTTCTTTTGGGCTATTTAAAGATTTCATTTCCTGCTTCCCTTTTTGCTCCGAGTGAAAGTCAAACACAAATCAATTACAGTCCAACGCCTATCTGGCTGCTTGTATTGTGAAGAATCACTGCTGAGGTCTAAACCTGTCTGGATGAGGCGTTTGAGGACCTTCTCTTTGTGCTGTGTGAAGGTTTTCAGCCTCTGCATGAACTCCTTGATGATTCCTGTCTCGTTGGAGTCGAGCTGAAAGCCTCACCGCTGCCAATTTGGCAAAAGAGACATTTTACGACCATCTGTGAGCGCTGACCACAGTGTTTCGGGAGGACCCGGTGCTTCACTCTCCAAACATGTGCACACCTGTCGGCTAAACAACATCCACCTCAGAACTGTTCCCGTCACCACCCGATCTGCACCGGAAACTCGGTTTGTTCTGCGCATGTGTGTAAATGCGGCTACTTCCCGCGATTAAAGCAATTTAAGGCAGTTTGTGGGATTTAAATAAAATACTTCTCTTTGGTTTGACTAGTTATGAAATAAAAGATTCAAGAGAAAAAACAGATTTTCTCTTGTTTTGGTGAGAAACGTCTAAAACATGGAGCAAAGTTCGTCGTTCATTAAGAAAAAAGATGTGAAATGCTTCATTGCTTACTTGTTAGTATGTCGAAGCAATTTACAGCAGTTTCTGCGATTTAAATGAAAAAAAGTTAGTTTTTGGTTTGACTAGTCATGGAATAGAAGATTTAGATGTTCCCTTATTACACTGCAATTAAAAGAAATATAAATAATATAATTATTCATTAACAGTTAAAGGTGGTAAAATGCTTGTATTGTTTTAATAAAGTCATTCGATTATTAAAAATGAAATAAATGTATATTAATTATAATACATTTTAATTTAAATTTCATTTCTCAAGACTCGGAAGTGAATCACTATATTTGGTAGTACAGCGCCGTAAAATGTTCGCGCTACAGGAAGTAGCCGCATGCACAGAACAACTCTGGTTGCCGGTACAGACGGTTAGTGACAGTTCCCACCCGGGGGGGGGGGAGATCATGTGACGCTCGTTTCGTGCAGGTTTTTAGGCTCTGGAAGCGTTTGCACAGTGGATTAACGCTGCGTGTCTCTGAAGTCATTCGCTGTGATTTGCCTTGTTTACCTTTTGGCCGTCAGTTGGTTCATCTGGAAGGTTTTCTCTGAACTTTGTGGGGACATTTTCAAACACTCTTTTAACAGTTTTGCACAGGTTAGTTAATTATTTACCGTAAACGTTTTGCACAGTCAGGCTGTTCATATTAAATCAATATGTATATGCTTCTATGAATTGCCTACAACAGTATTTTTCTCAGATCTCTATTGATTTATTGTTTTGCTTTGTAATTAGTTTTTAAATATAAGATCACACCTCGCGGTCCGTTCATGTGTCACTAGCTGCAACAATCATCACAATCACACGATACAACTCATAAAATATATAAATATAGACTGAACATACAACATGCATGTGAATTAATCTTTTAAATTCATGTTTAAATGTATTAAAGTGCAGCAGAAGCCACGCTGACATAAAGAGATGCAGTCGTGCTCATCTCTTCTGATCCTTTAACCTTTTCATTCCACATCTAATTAGCCTCTCTAACGTGAAGTGTGTGTGTGTGTGTGTGTGCGCGTGCGTGTGCGCGTGCACGTGTGCGTGCGTGTGTGTGTGTGTGTGTTCTGCATCTTGATGTGGTGATGAGCTCTTGCGGCAGAATAAAAGTGTTGACGTCGTCCTCGTTCAGCTGTTCAGCTTCGGATACGAGGAAACGGTGAAGTCAGATGAAAGTCACGCTGTGATGAATGAATGAGTGAATCAGGAGGGTGGTGACTTTAACAGGAAGTGATCACAGGTACACAAGGCTGCGAGATGTAGCACAAGCAAAAACAGATTGATTCGTCCGTACTATCGATCTACCTACACACATTAATATAGTGATAGATACTTTTTTGTCTAGTGGACGTGTGAAGGGAGCAAAGGAGGAAGTCACATGGGCAGGAGGCTGGGATGGATGGATGATGGATGGATAGAAAGGTGGGTGGGTTGGTTGATGGGTGGATGGGTTGGTGGATGAATGAATAAATAGATGGATGGGTGGATGTGGAAGTGGTTTTGGTGCCTGAATCTAACCACGTTAACCACTTGCTGTTGTTACCATGACGACCAAGGGCCAGTACAATCAACCCTCTTTGTCGTCATAGAGAGACGAGACTCTCGATGGATTGTGATAACGTGGTTCACACGTTCATGCTTCCCTCAGGATGAACTGACCCTCTGACTTTCCCTCCAGCGCCACCATCAGGTCAGACTTTGTCCTTCTGCTCCTGCCGCGCCCGATGACGAGGTTCAGTTATTGTAGTCCAACAGAAACAAAGCAGCCTCTCTGCGGCAGATCCTCGTCGATCGATCGGCCAATACATCCACACACACAGCAGGCCAATCTGTCAGCCAGCAGGTGCACACGCACGCACAAACACACACACACACACACACACACACACACACACACACACACACATACACACACACACACACACACATACACACACACACACACACACACACTTCAGCATCCATTCTCTAACTTCAATCATGTCGTCGCTCTTAAACTGACATTTTTCTTGCACTGAGATTTGCACCAGGTTCATACTTCCTGTGGTGGAAGACGTACCCAGATCCTTTACTGAAGTAAAAGTACTAACGGTAACTGTTTGTACTACTACTAGTACTGCCACTACTACTGCTACTACTACTACTGCTACTACTGCTACTGCTACTACTGCTACTACTACTACTGCTACTACTACTGCTACTACTACTACTGCTACTACTGCTACTACTACTGCTACTACTGCTACTGCTACTACTGCTACTACTACTGCTGCTACTACTACTACTACTGCTACTACTGCTACTACTACTGCTACTACTACTACTGCTACTACTACTACTACTGCTACTGCTACTACTGCTACTACTACTGCTGCTACTACTGCTGCTACTGCTACTGCTACTACTGCTACTACTACTGCTACT
>JAVQJL010037645.1:0-17185 GCA_036024295.1 Nannoperca obscura
CCCCCCGAGGGTCACCTGTTTCCCCGTCGCTCCCTTTGGGGCTCTTACAGTTATAAAAAATGACAGAGCGCAAAGCCAAAGGTCAACCCGACATTGGCTCTGATACGGGGCAGAGAGGAAGGCAGATGTTAATAGGAACGAGTGCATGTCTCGCTTATAGAGTTTTGTATTTATGGATTTGTTAGTCATATCGGCTCAATGTGTGTGTGAGTGAACTACCGTTAATGTGAGAGGATTGAACCCGCACTAAGTTAAGCTGCGGGCTCTCATGGACCATTTAGGTGAATGTACTATCTTAAGTACTGTATTTATGTGCGGATAAAAGCGTCTCAACAAAGGTGTGTGTGTGTGTGTGTGTGTGTGTTTACGGGCAGGGGTCACATTGGCTTTGCAGTGTTTTTACTGTTTGTATATTTGGTTATGTGTAATCTCCTTTCTGCTCTAAGCAGCTTTGCCCCGGGGAGGGGGGACGGAGAGGCAACAAATGAACACTTGACCAGGCTGGAAGGACTGTACACTGCTGGTGCTTTGGATTTATGTGAGACAAGCATCGCATCAACGTTGTATGTTGATATTTCATCAATAAACTATCAAAAAAAAACCAAACTATATATATTTTACCCACGTTGTGCACTCCACCACTGGGTAAAACCAGATAAAATCATTTGACCCAAGCCTAATGGTTTCAAAAAACACACTCTCAACCTCCTGCCATCTCCTTGCCCTCGGCCCAAAGAGTCATTCCATCACCATCCCATAATCCTCCAGGAGTAAAATGATCCCCCTGGCACCTACTTACTGCCCCCCCCCAAACATATCATACAGACGTGAAAAAAACGAAGGAGGAAATATTTACCCCCAGTCATTATGTGCATGTGAATACAACGTGTATACAACTCTCTCGTCTTTATCTTTCCCATTTTCAAACATGCTTATGTGTGCGTTCACGCATTTTGTGGATGCATTTACGCATGTACACTTACCAGCTTCATTCTGTGTGTGTGTGTCTGGGCTATAAGGGGTTTAGCGTCGCCCCAAGGCTGCTCATAATCTACCCAGTCCCACCGCTCCCCAGGGGCTGCGGTTTCATGCGGGTTGCCATTACTGTAGTGAAACCCCCCTTTAGGGGATTACAGTGCTGTCTCCTGCTCAAGGCACTGAGTTGATCCATCGTCTGCTGACTGTATTTAAGCACTCACTTAATGTGCTAACAGTGTTAAACCGGGGAGACGGTGCGGAGCTTTTAACTTTCATCTTCTAAAGCTCTTTGTCTGTTGGAAATGCTGATTTCATGGCTGCCGGCTTAAAACCATCGTTAATCAGTCATAATCACAAGATATTAAGTGAGGTTCTAGATGCGGTGGACTTCATGCATGTTTTTGCGCGCGTGTGTGTGTATCTAAGACAGTGAGAAGCAGTCACTGGGCCACAGTTACTGGGTTGAGTCTCCTCAGACAGTAGTGGTGCTGGGGCCTGTTTCTCGTCACATTATGGAGGTCACGGAGCATGATGGAGGGGTGGGAGTGGCGGGCGCATTATCGTCCTCCTTCAGAGTTCCTGGGTTTTTCCCGAGTGTCTGCACGAAAGAGCGCGTGTTCTCCATAGGCTGCTGTTGGGTTGCTAAGCAACCCCGTGTCTGCACATTGGAGTGGGGGTGGGAAGGGAGAGAAGCAGCAGGTCAACAGAGACAGACACTCACAAGCATTGCTGCGTCTGATTAGACACATGATGCTGATCATTATCATGCTGACTGGCTTTGGGCCTGAATTGTTACAGGGTCTCAAAGTCCACTCCCTCCCTCGACACAAGGTAAAGTCCATTTATCGGTATCAGAAAGTGTATCTGAGATTCTTCTTTTCTTACATACCACTAACAGAGAGATGGGTCCAATGTTATATTTATTTCGGTCTAATATTTATGACCTGTTTTCCAATATATAAACTTCCCCACAGGGACTTATAACTATAATTACAGTTATTATCATACTTGTAGGACACTTCCTTCTTATTTAGGGTCAGCTTTGATGATGGGAACCAAAAAAGCTGGCACTCAAAGGCTGGAGGATTGATTTCTCTTATACAAAAACTTGATTAAAAAACACTTCCTCTTGTGTATTATCGTGAGACAAGATGAATGTGGGTTGGCTTTTTGATACCTGCTTGAGATGGCCTGCCTTTGTTTATCACTATTAACAAAGGTAATGCCATATTTTAAAATGTCATTTTTATTCATACTTTATTTTTTAGTAAAGCTGCTCCGATTTTACTTTACTATGTGTGTGTTCCTCCTGTGCACTGATAAATATTTAATGTCTTAAGTCCTGGAATAAACATTTATTCATTAAAAATCTTCTTTTTTAGATATTTTTTGACTGTTTTCTCAGTACATTTTAGCCAAAAAGTCCAGACCCCAGCAATCAGGACAGCACATCCTTTCATCAACTAAGAGTGTTGTGTTTTCTCCCAGTCTGACCATTAAAACATATCAAAACAAAACGTATGTATTCTTGGAGGACTTGGATGTTCTGGTTAAATGTAAGTAGTATCAGAGTCCCCAGCATCTCTACTGAAGGAGCTGATGTGAGGACAGATTTACTCCAGGACAACGGGTCCAAGGGATGGTGGGTGGTCATGCTCCACTGTCACCAAGGTTACGGATAGTGGTTCGAGGCCAAGCCTTCACGGCTGAATGGCACGGTCGCTACGGGAGACAGACGCGAGACTGCTGTCACACAAGCCCAGGGTCAAACACGACAGGTTAACAAGGACAATCGGAACAGGATTTACTGTATCTGGACAAACCACATGAAGATGACGATTACTGTTTTAAAGTGCTTTCTATGATGATGAGGGTTTGTACAGTGTGAGAGTGAGGACAGGAACTCTGTCTGATGATGGTAGTGTTTGTGTGTGCTTGTCTTTCTGCCAACTCTAACTGCTAGTGCCTTGTTTCACTAGGGACAGTTTTTTTTTCTACCATAAGAATTGGATTAGTTTTAGGACATTGAAATAAACATGTCAAATGGATTTTTTAAACTTTGTGTAGGCCTAATCTCTGATCAGCTGTTGATCACTTGATGTATTTAACGGCTTTTCTCTGATGTGCAAAAACAAATAAAGAACTTAAGCTACCACTTGTGGTATATAGCTATGTAGACAGTTTGCTTTTTTTTGCCCAGTGTTTGAATGACTTACAGTGGAGTAAACTTTATTTTGTTTGTGCAAAATGCAACACCATGATCTCTTTCCAGAAACAGGGATGATGAGTTCTGATCTAGAGCTTTTGAACCAGTTTCAGCTTTTAACACTTTCCCCCCCAAGCAGCAGCACGGAGCTGTTTTCAGCAAACAAGCTCAACATCCTGTACACTGGGACTTGGGTACCTGCTAAATGCAGACAGACAACAGCTACTAGCTTGTGAAAAAAGTTAGTCTCCTCGTGGGTTGGTGGAGGAGCTAAAAGGTCGGTGGAAGTTAGATTTACCGTAACGCCAAGTCAATATTTGTGTGCCTGCTCAATGTTTAAGTTACTAGGCAACCGTTTGCTAACACGTTAGCCATAGTAATGCTATGCGGCTAAAATGTGTCAAGACTGTTTTGGAGCGTGTTTCAGAGCTTTTCCTGCTTCAAAATGGCCAAAAATGTATTAATACAGGTTTAAGTTTACTTATTAATTATTTCTGCCACTGTGTGGCACTAGGGGTTGAATATTTCTGACGGGAAAATGCTTATCAGTGATGTTACAGCAGGTGTTTTACATTATCTTTAAAAAAGAAAAGAAAAATGATGGGGGTTCAACTTAAAGATATTTATTTTATATTTTATTCCCATCAATTCAAAACTACAAACTGACGGACATACTGTAAGAAAGGTTGTACGACCTGGACCTTATAATTATTTTTGGAGGTATGTTAATGACTGCAGGCCTGTATTGTGTAATTGTGTCCACCACATCTTTCATGCTAGGTTATGATGCTGTATGTACATGTTTGTTTCATATTTATTTAATTTGTTTAAGTAAAAAACCCAAAGTTCTAGGGCCACAGCTCAAGATGCTTTTTGATATTGATACATCTATCCTTTATGTTCAATGAATCAATATGTTTTTTGGTCCTTATGTGTCAGACAATAGTGGAGATGCCATCACAAGTTCTGAGAACCCATTCTCTTAATATCTCTTGTTTTGTCTGAACAACAGTATAAAAACCCCGGACTCTCAATTTAAAATGATACAACAGAAGAAAGAGGCAGATTATAATATTTGAGAAGGTGAAACAAGCTAATATTTGGCATTTGTTCTTTCTAAATTACTAAAATGGTTAATCGATTACCAAAATGATTGATGATACATTTTATCTACTAACCTCTTCACCATTACAATTCTCAATTCTTAATTGAGTGAACAGCAGATTTAAAAATTGCAAAATAAACTTAAAAGGAACAACTTTACATTATTTGTTGCGGCACCATATTGCAAATATTCCATATTCAAATGTGTCCTTGTAGCTTTAGCCAATCTACATAGTTATACCAATAGATATGCAGGCCCATCTAAGAATACTGAAAACAGTGAAAGCATTTGTAGTATTTCTCACCTCTCTCTCTTTGGTTTGGGTTTGGCACAGTGTCAGGTCTTACACTGATGGGACCTTAAGAGCTAAACACCAAACCTTATGGGTTTATGGATAAAACCAGAGGGGGATTTTGGCGGCATATGGTTGGGGTGAATAGGTGGCGACATGCAGGTAGAACAGTAGCTATATATGGGAAACAGTGGGTGGGCTTAGGGGAGCTTTGTGGTGGATGTTAGGCTGGTGGGGGGCAGTTAGAAGGGCAGATATGGCAATGGTGTGTGGAGCATTGCCCATCATTGGTAAGAAGTGGGTGGGGGAGGGCGATGCTGGCAGTCTTGGAGTAAAGCAGATAAACAGCTCTTCTTGTTCCCTGCTGTGGGGGGGGGGGGGGTTAAAGCCTGGTGGCAGACAGCCAGCACTAGTGATGGCACCAACTGTCACTGGCAGCCCCTCACTCTCTGCTGCCACGTTGACTGAAGCCTCGGTGTGTGTGTGTGTGTGTGTGTTGGTGTGTGAATTTAAGTATTTCTTTTTCAGTCAGTGGTAATTTCTGGTGTTGGATATTTTCTGAGATTGATATACTGTATATCGTAATATGGCAAATTAATCCAAGATCATATATTGTATCATCAAACTGATGTGCAAATTAGGTGTGGGTTGGTCGATAAGTGTTTAATACTACTGATACTAAGTCTTATTTTCAGTATGTATATGACTAATTAGAGCATTAACCTCTGTCAGCTTAGCTTAGCACAAAAACTGTAAACAGGAGGAAAGAGCTAGCCGGGCACTGTCCAAACTTATATAGTATGTGTTATCACACATAAAATGTTATCACAAATTGTTTTTCATATCATTTGATATTGAAAATGACAATAAATGTTAAATCATTACTTATTTTAAGTTCAAAGGCAGATTTTTGCTCCTCATATAAAGGTTGAGGAAACCAGGTGGTTAATTGTGGTTTTAAACTATTCTTTTATTGTCAGAACGTAAAAAATAACTTGACAAATTGCGGAACATTTCACAAACCTGAGGTCCTGTAATTTCTTACTGTTGGATGATATTGTTTCAAATCATAAAACAGGTTTGTGGTGTTGCCCGGCAGTTTATTTGTTGTATTGTAAATAACAAAATATTTCCAAGCTACTGAATATAAGTGATCTTTCTTGTTGACGATGGCTTCATCCTTCTTCGAGCTGGTCATGGGCACTGCATTTTCAGTGTGGCTCATTTCGCTTAGGCTACTTGGGTATTTTGCTTATTTCGCTCCAACTACAGGCCTGTTAGCCACTGTGTCTGTAACAAACGAGCAATTCTCATTGGACTCAATAGGCGCCATCTTTGGGTCCGGTATTTCTAATACATCCATGGGATGTAAGCATACCTCTATTTCATCATCTTAATTTAACGGCAGGTGGCAACTAGTGTTTACGGTGCATTATCACCCCCCTCTCCTGCAGTATGGGTGTTTTAATTATATCGAACATTTTTTATATTTATATTAAGGAATATTTTATTGCCATAATTATTGTTGTCATTTTATCGCCAAGCCCTAATGTAATCTGTACAAAAACTCAAGTTGTGGATTTGAGGTTATGTGCTGGCCTATTTTATGCTGGGTGCAGTGACTTCCTGGAATCTCTGCTGGTTGCCTGGTAAACAAAAAGACAACAACAAGACTCTGTCACACTTGTTATGCTTATACGCTTTGGTTTTTGTGTGGATTAAATAAACCAGATATTCCGTGCTTTAGAGCATATTTTGTTACCTTTGGACAGAACCAGGCTAGCTGTTTCCAGTCTATACGCTAAGATAAGCTAACCAACTTCTGGCAGTAACTTCATATTTAACGGACAGATATGAGAGTGGTGTCGATCTTCTCACCTTACTCTCAACAAGAAAGTGAATAAGCATATTTCCCAAAAGCTGAACAGCAGAAAATCATAGAACATCAACTTGATAAGATCATATCATGATATGATATTGCTCTAAGTCAATAAACAGTAATTTAATTATCGCTGAGCCCTTTCTTCTATGCAGGCTTGCATAGAGAAATTCTGCTGTGTATTAAAATCTGTGTGTCAGAGGTGTGTTAGTCAACTCTGTGCTAATTGAATTATGTCTCCAGGTGAATCCTCTTGTAGTCACTGTACTGTGGTTCATATTCAGTACTCAGCCAAGCGAAACAGTCTTTCAAGGCACTTCCGCTATGCCATCCACTCCTTCGTTGCTCTCTGTTTTTTTATCGTATTTAATCACCTGCAGTCAGTGGTCAGGCAGATCTCAGCTCTGCTGTGATTGGCTGCGCAGGGGAGTGGGCGGTGCCCGCTCAGATGCATCACACACGTACCAGCGCAGGGACTGATCTTCTCTCTCTCTCTCTCTCTCTCTCTCTCACTCTCCCTCCCCCTCTCTCTACCTCTCACTCCGCCTTTCATACATACGCCAGAGCGCAGACTGCAGCAGAACGCAGGGCCGGCAGGGTTTTCCTCCTCACACTGAAACAGCCGAGAAACCAGAGAGACAGTTACCCACTGAGGAGGAGAGAGACGTTATTCATGGAGGAGTACAAGACCGACGAGCTGCCGAGTGTGTAGGTGAGTGTGTGTTTGTCCCACTGTATATGTGTGTCCATGCGCGCGAGTTCACTGCAGAAGCAGCAGCACTGCAGATACACCAAACCAGGGGCTCTGCTCATCCCTCTCTCCCCTCCCCCCACTCTCCTCCTCCTCCTCCTCTTCATCTCCTCTCCTCTCTTCTCTTGGAGCATCCATTAACAAGTCGGGACGTTTCCCATTTCTGGGAGCACAGGGCCGTGTATGTTGCATGTGATTTTGAGAGAGTAGATTTGGTCCGGCCACACCTGGACTCGGCAGCTGCAGGGTGGACACGAGGTGCGCTGGGTTTTACTTGCCTCACGAGTGATGTGTTCTCTCGTGAGGCACAAATCATGCTTCCCCCTGTTAGTTTTTGAACAGTTTTTAAATAATCCTCCTCCTGCAGGTTTGCATCTGGCTCTGAGAAGCAGTTGTCTGGACTCCTACACGCACACATCCCTCCTTCGGGACCGGCCCACTGCGTCCCTACCTGCCCCTCATCTTCATTTAAGGATAGGATGCCCGGCTCTGCGCCCCTGTGCTGAGGAGGCGTCAGCGGGCAGCAGCATGGGCGCTGTGCTGGCCGGCATCCCTACCACCCCCTCCACCACCGATCTGCCACCACCACGCTGCCCCACCGAGACGGGCGCCCCCCCCAGCCCCGCTGATGGGCGAAGACACTGACGCCACCCCGACGCTCAACCACCGCGGCTTCCTCCCCGACCACAACTATGTGACTGAAGGTAAGAAGATGACAGAGGAAACTGCATATGTTAGAAAGTGTGTTTAAGTGTGCCCCCATGTGACTGTGTATCTATGTATTGGACTTCTGGAAAGTGTGTGTGTGTGTGTGTGTGTGACAAAGTGTGTGTGTGCATGTCTGTCAGAAACGAGCTCAGGACGGCTTCCTAATCTTCTGTAAGCTCTGTGTTGATCAGTGTTCAGACGGACTTTCAGACAACAAGATCTAGGAAGCAAAACGCTCTCCTCTCTGCCAAATTAAACCATCTTCCTCTCCACCTTCAGCCCTCATACTATTTTCTTTCTTTTTTTTCTCTCAATTTTCTTGTGTCCTTCACCTTTCATGTCAGTTTTTTGTTTATTTGTGCTTTTGTAACCACTTTCTTACCTTGTGCAACACAGCTATTTTGTTACACTGCAGGGAAGCATTGATCTGACCGAATGTGTCTGTGTATGTCTGTTTGTGTCTGTACGGCATTTCCAGATAAATGCACTGCATGTCATCACTCTCGTCATGATAGAGTCACACACATGCACTCTCTGTTACTTTCTCCTTTTGAGTAAAACAGTTTTAGGATTGAAATTGAATACAAATCATATCACATCTCCGGCAGGGGAACCCTGGATAAACCCTCTTCTTCTAATCTCAATTACACCACTAATCTCACCTGCACACTAGCTTCCGTGTCCACCTGCCCGTCTGTCCCAAATCTGTTTCTTACACTCAGCTCATTGTTCGCCACGCCTCTTAGACCAGAATAGCGGATTATCATTTGGGGGTCATGAACGTGTGGCGTGAGCTCATTTGTTATCCTCGTAACACCGTAGAAAGGGAATTATGCTTCCTGTGCCTCACAAAGAAGCACATACTGTAGTCAGGGGGTACATGTAGTGCTGCCTGTTGATTGTGTGTAAATGTGTGTGTGTGCCTTCAACATACTGTACGTTGAGGCTGAAGAATGTCTGTGTGTGTGTGTGTGTGTGTATTTGTTTGTCTCTGTGAGTGTCTGTGTCTTCTTATACATGCAGTATTTCCATGACCGATTTGTATCTTTGTCCATTTCACAAGAGTTAGTGGCAGAAAATCAGTCTTTACATCCATCACCAACAATCCATTATTGCCATAGCAACAGTCCGTGATAATAAACATGCTGCTTTTCATGCTTGGCCAGTGTGATTGACAGGTCGTCTCCACCCACCAATAATGGCAGTATTAATTATTCCACACATCTCAGGCAGACACAGACATTATTCAGGGTGAATTGCTGATGAGCTCACACTCAGGTGGACACACCACTGAACACTGTTGGTCCGAAAGGGCTGTGCAACACATGGACAGCCTGGAACGAGAGATAGTTGCAGAAGAAGGGTTAGAAGAGTTAATGGTGCTCTAAAATTCCTTCTCACAGGAATTCCCCTCATCACCAAAGAAACAAAATTCCTGTCACAAATAAATAAAACAATTCATCACCTGCCTCTTTTCCTACATCCACAAAACCCCTCCACCTTTCCTCCACGTTCACCCCATCCCCCGTACTCCTCCCCATTTCCATCCCCCACTGCCTCCCCCTCCCTCCTCTTCCCCATCGGTCCTCTAATGCAACTCGCAGCATTGCCCGGTGCTGAAGTGGCGCGTCTGCCAAACAATTATCCAACAGTTCTCTAAAGGCTGCTCAAACACAATGTGCCTCTGTGTGTGTGTGTGTGTTAAAGAGAGAGACAGAGGCTAGTAGAGACAGGGTGAGGTGGTGCATGTGATTTTATGCTTGGGTGTATTTTGTTTGCTCCTGTGTATCTGTCTTTATTCTTTTTTTCTCTGTTGCATTCATATTTATGTCCGTGTCTTTGAGTGCATACTGTGTGTCTTTTTGTTTGCTCAGGTCTGTGTATACGGGTGGGTGTGTGTCTGCAAGGGTTTCCTGTGTGTATGTGTGTGTGTGTGTGTGTGTGTGTGTGTGTGTGTGCATACGTAACAGTGTGTCTGTAGATCTTCCCGTGGGGATTCCCCTGCCCTTTAACTCCTACAGGGGAGGGATGCTTAACCTCCCTCTACCTTAACGTCCCTCCCCTCCCTTCCCTCTATCCCTTACTCCCTTCCACTCCGTTTGCCACAACCTCTCCTCTGACTGGATTGGCCTTGGGTTCATGGATTGATGTGGAAATGATAACATTTCATTTTCTATTTCATAAATAATGCAAGCAACAAAGGATGTAAAATAATTTAAGTGAAGCCAAACTTATATGTCTAAATATAAATGGTATATGTAACTTATGAGTAAAAATAGCAAACATTTTGCAGCATCTCAGACATGAATATTTACTCGCTTGACCTCATTTCATATAATTTCAAACTGTATTCCTTTGAGTTTTTCAACTGTTGCTGACACAAACTTAACAGTTTAAAGAAATTGTTTTGGGCTTTAGCAACCTGTGATGAACAGATGTCATTATGTTTGACATTTTAATCGACAGATGAATCAATAATGAAAATAATTGTTAGTCATCATGCCTGTATGTAAGTAAGTGAGCTTACACCAGCTCTCGCTGCTCTTTTCTAATTGTCAATCATTGTCACCTCTGGGGAAATATCTACACTTCTACCTACTTAGACACATTAAGTCTCTGTCCCACCAGCTGTCTCTCTCTGTCCATCCTGCATGTCTTGCTAGCTTCCTGCCAAACCCAACATGTGGATGCATCATGTTGTATAGATACAGAATGATCATAAATACGCCATCAGTATTTTTGTCTCTGGTGAGTACTCATGGCCAAATGTGGTGATGCAGTAACTCAGTCCCCACCCTTAACCCCACCCATCCTGCCTGGTCCCTCCCTCCTTACTTACTTCCCCTCTGCTCCTCCCTGTTGCCCTCCCTACCTCCCTTCCCTTCCCTCCATCCTTGCTCCTCTTGCAGGGCTGCTCCTGGCTATAGCCTGAAGAGCTCCGCCCATCCTGTCCACCCCTCTCCACCCTGGAGTCCTCCCCCAGGATGTTGAGCCCCATCCAGGTCCTGTGCTCCGACATCACTACCCTTTCTCTGGAGCCCGAGCCGTTTGCCTCTTACACTGAAGGTGTGTGCTCTATCCTCTTCTATCCCGAAGGTCATATCCATGTCGCACAGTGCCACATGACCCCAGTGTGAGATATGAGAGTTTATGTGTGTACACCTGTGTGTGTGTGTGTGTGTGTGTGCTCGGATGGAGAATGTGTGTGTGTGTGTGTGTGTGTGTCAGGTGAATTCTCACATGAGCATGAGTGTTATAAATATCTTAAACATCACTTTGTCTCTGTCTGTCTGTCTGTCTCATCCTTTCTGTGTGAGTCTATTTTTGTACCTGCCTCTTTATTTTTGTCTGCCTGCTTCAGTGTGGATTGTGTGTGCGTGCGTGTGCGTGATTGATTTCTTTAAATAGTTTGACCAGACGTCACCCCGTCTCCTTCAAAGCACAGCTATCTCACTTCTACGTCTATTTAATACGGAGGTAGACGCACGCAGACAACCATGCACAGGAACATGCACAGACACACTCTCTAAACCTCTAAACACATGTGCACTGTACACCAATACGCACACACATTTAGGGCTACAACTGTTTTCTTTTTCAAAATCAATTCATCTGCAGTTTCTTTTCTCAGTTTATAGATTAATCATGTGGTCTATAAAATGCCTGTAATTTTCTGTCCACTAATCGTTTCAGCTCCACAGACATCCGCACCGAAAGAATATGGGATTAAATTTCAGTATTTATGAGGCGTCGACAAATAATCTCAGTTTTCAGTGTAACCGGGGTTATATTGGATGTAAACCAGCTACGCTCCTAATCTTTTTTTTATGTTACAGTCTCACAAATCTGTTGGAAAAACAAATAGATTTTTATCCAGAATAAATCATACATTGCAGCTTTGAGAATTCATGCAGCTAGAGGATGTCTTTGCAGCTCAGCAAAGGAGGATTACGGATGTATTTCACACATGAAGCTGAAACTGGCTTGGTTTGTGATTCTAATTGTTTGTGTCTATAACCATTAGGCTCACACCACCTCTGCGCCATTGTGCCGCTGTGTGTTTGGAGAAATGGCAGATTCCCTGCTGTGCTGGGCTTAAATCACTCCTCTCCACACATGTGCACCAAACACAGTTTTTTTTTTCCAAGATAACTCCAAAAACTGCAGGACAGGGATCAATTTAACGTCTCCCTCTGGCAGTCTCTCCCCTCGTCTCCCTCGCTCCCTCCTCTGCCTCCAGCCAGTTTATTTCTCTACAGGATAATTGAGTACACACACTTGTGCACATGTACACAGGAAATGCGGGGTGCTTGAGCTGCAGCACACACACACACGCACACACACATCTCCTGCTGAGTGGTGGCTTGTACTCGCCTTTAAGGAGTGTGTGTTTTTGGCTCGGCTTTAATGGTCCGTGTTTACCCAGACCTCAGATATCTATAATTGGGACTGTAAAACGTTGTTTCCCCTCTCTGTCCCCATGGCAGTCTTAACAAAAAGGGATAAAGAACTCCACCTCCTTCTACCTCCGTCACCACTCTCCTCTCTCCTGTCCTCTTCCGTGTGTCTGCCTTTTTGTAGCCACAGATGAGCACTAATCTTATGTGTATAATAAAGACTGTGGTTGGAACAAACAAAAAGAAGACATTATCAATGAATCCGCCTATTTCTCGATTAATCAGTTTCATTTTTTCTTTATAAAATGTCTGAAAATTGTGAAAAATGCTGATCACAATTTTCATGAAACCCAAGGTGACGTCTTCAAATTGCTTGTTTTGTCTAACGTATGGTCAATGATATAAAATAGAGAAATACAACAACTGCATTAACTTAAACCATTAATGAATAACCAAAATCGTTGTTGATTTATTTTCTGCTGATCAACGAATCATTTCTCCCTGCGACATTCTTTGATCGCAAACACCTCACAGTGCATTTGAGTGTTTGTGTGTTTGGTGTTAATTACTTGGTGCATGTTTTGTAATGCTTCTCTGTGCCATCGGGTTCATTCATGCCTTTGTGACGTTGACGTTGACGTGTACTGTACGTGTGGGCGTATGCACTTGCAGTCACAGTGTGTTCCCCCAGCTCCTGCAGTGGGGTGATGAGTCAGACAAGCCTGCTGATGCTAATGGACTGTCTGTGGGAGACAGACACAGCTAGCTTGCTATACTGTAGCGCACACACACACACACACACACACACACACACACACACACACACACACACACACACATCCATACTACAAGACATTGATTTACAGCTTGACAACCTAAAGACACACACACGCGCACACACTCTTGGTGGAGAGCACTCATGATGAGGCTTGTTTCTTCAGTTGTTTTATTCTTAGTGGTTTATTTTTCTTTAGTGCTCTTCTAATAAAGAGCATCAGAGAGACAGATGGGTGTGAGCTGTGTGTGTGAGGTGTGTGAGAGCGAGAGAGAGTGAGGGAAACACAAAAAGATTAAGAGGCTTCAGGCTGAAAACGGACAGAGGATGAGAGAGGAGAGTGTGTGCTCCATATTTTATTCAGCTATATGGTGTGCAGCCCCTGTGGTTTTGCTTAGTATAGCTCTTTCTCTGTGCGACTTGAGTGGAGACAGTTATCTCTAAATGTGTTGGGTGCGCACACACACACACACACACACACACACAAAAAAGCATTAAGCACACACATTTGTTGTGCATCATTACATGACCGTGTGCATTCAAAGCTGGTGTGCGTTTGTGAATTTCACTGCATGTGCGTGTAGGGGTCCGCCAGCATGTGTGTGTGTATGCATTCATTATCTGCATACCCTCAATTTGGATCATAGCGTCCGCTCCATCTCCTGGTATTAATTTAGCAATGTTTGTTAGTGGACAAAACTGCAGCGGCATAATTATTTTACCGCGCTCCTTCTTCCTGTGAGGACTGGATTGATGAATCCCACTTCCTCCTTCACCAGACTGCCATATACGGCTAACCGTTACGAGTACTGCTGCTACTGGTTGGCTCAGGCTGTTGCCATGGCAACCACTGCTCACTGAAGGACCCCCTTCACTGCCTCCACCCCAGCGCCTCTTCCCTCCACCTCCCTCTCCATCCTTCCCATTCTTCCACCACCAGCATCACCACCACTACGTACACGCTAACATGCAGCCAGGCAGTGCCGTGGGGGAGGGATGAGAGAGAGAGAGAGAGAGAGAGAGAGAGTTAAATGTGGATAGACAACCAGGAAGAAAATGAGAGACTGAAATGGGGCAAAAGAGAGAAACTGGGGAACATGAGGTGAGAGATGACAAAAGAACATGTGAAGGGGAGAGGGAGCGAGAGAAAGGCTCAAATAGAAATAGGGAAAGAAATTGAAATTGAAGAATAAAGAAGGTACTGCAGTGACTGAGAGATCAAGAAAGAGTGCAAGGACTAGGAGAGAAAGAGGCAACCAGTAATACATGAAGTGTGTGAGGAATAGGGTGAATAAGGTTGCGTTGGTGTAGAGATTGAGGAGCACACCCTGTCTCCCTTCATCATAAAATCTCTCTCTCAAGGCCACCACACAATAGGCAAGGCTACAGCTTTGAATCACTGCGACTCTCAATAAATACCCTCTATATTTATTACAGTCAGTGCTTATTGAGGAGGACCATGTTCTTTTCTATCAAATCTGAGCTCAGTAGACCCCTTTGTCAAAGTCTCGGTGCAATACAGAATCCGAAAAGAGACTTATTTTTAAATCTTCATGACATTTCAGTTTTGTGTTTTCAGAGGGCATCGGTTTATATGTAAGATTTTATTGTCTGCAATAAGAAAAACTACAAAAAAATACATTGCCTTGTTTTTATGTTCCATAAGACACAATTTTATGCAGGAAAATTTGCTTGACTTTTATTACATTTACATTACATTACATTTAGAAATTTAGCAGACGCTTTTATCCAAAGCGACTTCCATAAGCAGCTTTATATAAAGTGCATAGAACCATGATGGAAAACAACAAGATGTCTCATCAGACTTGTAAGGTGATGGTGATGAATCACAAGTGCTATAAGCAAGTACATCGCTGCCAATGGCAGGATCAAAAGAGCATTAAATCAAAGGACCAATGATCTTTGTACATTATTAAATACATTACATTGTATCCATTGTATCATTTAAGTGCTGTTGTATTCCCGGAATAAATGAGTCTTAAGTCTTTTCTTGAAAGTGGCCAGACAAGTTGTTTGTCTGAAGGATGTGGGGAGCTGATTCCACCACTGGGGGGCCATTTTAACGCTTTATTTCATTTGAATGCATTGAAAATAATGGTCAGGCGTGCTATTGTTGTATCAACAACAGTAGAAGGTCTAGTTCTCATCATAGGTATCCAAGAATATAAGGTTTGGCTGGATCAGCAGGGGTTTAATTTATACTGAATATGGACACATTTTCAGGGTAAAGAAAGTAATTCAAAAGGGATTAAATGTTTTTCTCTCCTAGCGCCTTTGTTGCTGTTGGTCTCCTCAGTAGCTGCTGGAGGTCTGCTGCTGCTCCTGCTGGTCTTGGTGGTGGTCTGTCTGGTCCTCAGGAGAAGACGACGAGCCAAGCAGCCTGGAGTCCTCGTCCAAACTCAATGTGTGTGTTCACCGAGACACACATTACACACATGACTACACTTTCATCCAATGTTTGTGTTTGAAAGCTGGTGAAGAATGTATTCTGATATTCATTAAGCATTTTGTTCTGATGCTTGTGTTTCAGTTGCTGTCAGAGCCAGGAACGAGTATGATGATGGGGAGGATGCGGAGGTTGAGGAGGATGAGGAGAACTTTGTGAATATTGATCCAGTATACACCAAGGAGAAACTCAAAAAGGAGGCAGGGAGGGAAGAAGAAGAGGAGAGTCATGATTATGAGGATCCAGATAGTGACAAAGATCATGATTATGAGGATCCAGATAGTGACAAAGATCATGATTATGAGGAAGCGGGACCCAATGTCAATTTTACAAACACCAATGATGACTTTTTCAGTGTAGAGGAAAGCGAAGAAGAAGAAGATGATGATGAAGAAAGCAGCGATGATGATTCAGACTATGTGAATGTAACCAAGCCATCTGTTGAACAAACTGTAGCCATTCATGGAAATTATAAGTATATATAAATATAGTATAGTGTAAAAGTAGGCAATAGGCACCTAAAACACAAATATACACAAATATAACCAAAGTTGTCCACGTTCATGCTTCATTGGGATTGTGGCTTTGAGGGAAAGATGCTATGCTTAGGATCAATGAGTTAGTTTCTAGATTCTTAAGATGTTGTTGTAATGACAAACTGCCACGGTCATTGATCACGATTTTTTATGTTTAAAATAAGTACTTAGACAAGTCAGAAATAAATGAATCTGTTTGGTTTTTGATGTGCCAAACTGTGACTTTCTTTACTGTTACCAAATTATTGTAGGAGTGACCTATTTGAAATAAACTCCATGCAAGGTTTAGGATTTGTGTAGGTTAGGATAACATCTTTCTTTCTTGTTCAAGTCCTGAGTCTTGCAGCACTGTTAAACACCCATTCAATTTTAACATGCTAGCAGCCAGCTCAACTATTGGATAGATAAGCATAAAATGTACAGAAATCCATGGTCCCGAGAGGATAAACTCTACTGACTTTGGTAATCCCCAGACTACATAAGGTACACAGCAAGAGTTTGACATTGGCAGTTTTGAGTGGAATGTCTCAACAAGTATTAGACAGAATGGCATAAAGGTTGGTACAGACATTTGTGTGCCCCTCAGGATGAATTCTCTCATTTGGAATGTTATCACTGGATTGAATGGGAGTTATCTGTGGTTATCAGCCTCATTGATATGGATAAGAAGGGGACTGCTACACCTACTAGTACCTAGTAGTAACATTTGCCTGCCTCACCATCCCATAAGCCTTGTAGCTTTGTTTTAATAAATCACTGACCTGCATCGACTCCGCCTCAGGCATCTGCATTTGGGGTCCTATTCCCGATGTTCCTTGTTTCCCTGCTAATACCAGCCGTGACAGTTATCATCCATTCACACGGTTAATCACTAATGTCACGCCCCTCTGCATTTCATCAGAATCAGGTTTATTGCCATGTATGTTTACACATACAATGAATTTGTTTTGGTGCGTGGGTGCCAACAAGAGCAGATATACACTACCGTTCAAAAGTTTGGGGTCACATTGAAATGTCCTTATTTTTGAAGGAAAAGCACTGTACTTTTCAATGAAGATGACTTTAAACTAGTCTTAACTTTAAAGAAATAC
>JAVQJL010037646.1:0-15488 GCA_036024295.1 Nannoperca obscura
GTGTGTGTGTGTGTGTGTGTGTGTGTGTGTGTGTGTGTGTGTGTGTGTGTGTGTGTGTGTGTGTGTGTGTGTGTGTGTGTGTGTGTGTGTGTGTGTGTGTGTGTGTTAAATGCAAATGAATGTGTTGTGTGTGCGGGGGAGAATCATGTAGAGAGTGAGAATGCTAATGTGAAGAGGCTGCAGTTAGTAATACCAACACCATCACTGTTTAACCATCCACACAAGATGCAGTCAATAAATAAAATAAATGGTCTTAACTTAGGGATTCATTTAATGATCTTGTATGTTAACCTTTCAGAATTTTTTCCAACGAATCCATTGATGGTTCAGTCTGAAACATTATAATTCACAGTAGCAAATCTTCACCTTCAGTCAGTAGTTCATTTTCTGTCACTCAACTTATTGGTTAATTGACTCATCATTTCTGCTCCACTTCAAACAAACAATAGGGGACCAGGTGACGGAGGATTAAATGACCATTGCCATTTTCTTCTTCCTATAATGTAACACAATTGTTAAATACTCATATAACACTCCTGAGAAATCTCTCTGTATTTAAACCTGTTCAAAAGGTCAGGCAAATGTACTGTTATTACGGTTTGTTCATTCGCGTGTTAGTGTTGCTGTTTGCAGTAATGTCTATAACAGTCGGTTGCTTAAGAGTTGTCTGTTTTGAATGCAGCTTCAGGAGTTTGCTCGTGATTTTAAACATGCTGCAGTGTCCATAAATGCCTTGACTTGAGAGCAACATGTTCAAATGCGCAGAGGCAAATCATTAACTAAGACAGAAGTAGGCGAATCCGCTTGAGGGGAATTGGGGAAACCTATATTTCCTGGAATGCACTGCACATTTCAGAGTTTAGAGTGCATTTTCAGCTGGTGTCGCAGCTGTCCTAAATTCATTCAATCATGGGAGATGGGAAGGGGAATGTTGGAGGGGGTCAACAGGAAAGTGAGGGGGAGGGACAAAGAGGGAAGAGAGTCTGAACCCTAATCTCTATCGTGTTCTGTGTGTGTGTATGTGTCGGGGGGGGGGGGGGTAGGCTTAAACTGGCCTCAGCCACAAGCCATGATAACAGACCCACAGTCCAGTTACATCCCAATGCTCTAATTACACGACTAATACCACAAATAAGACACATGTCAGGGGGAGAAAAACAGCCTTTGTCATGAAGGACACACTGATGATGACAAAGGGAAGAGATGCACGACAACTGCAACCAGCATCTTAAAATGTACATGCCGTTGTCTTTTCATAGAAATTTAAATTAAGTTTGCTGCTCGATTTATAATTTGTGCCAACTTCTTAAATGTGATGAGCAAAAATAAAAGAACTGAAGTAATATATGAAGACCTAATTGATTAATTGGTCCATTCTGAGTCCTGCAGCTCCACAAAGGCGAGGTCAGACTGTTGAATGCAGAAGATGTCATGGTGAACGCAGCGAGCGACCTGGTGGATGAGGTCATTCTTGCAGTTTGTTTGCTTCGGTCTGAGCTATTGTTTTAAACAAACGTCACTTTGATTCACAAGCAGCTTATTTGCTGGAGTTTTTGGCAACTTGATGTCTCACTAGATCTTGGCAGCATGAGAAGTAAAAGTAAGTCTTGTTCCAATTCCTGTAACCTCAGCAATTCACCTCCTTGGTGTTCATTCATTCATTCATTTTATCTAAATGTGAGCTTTATGCTGCATTCACATGCAATCAGGCAGACGGTAGACCGACAACACCTTCTGGACGGCATGGGAAAAAACAAACAGACAGCAAAAACGAAACCCACACGTTGCTATGGTTACGTAGCTACATTACATCCAGTTGGCAAAAAGTTTAAATATTTTAACTTTGGATGGCCGCTCAATTTAACGTCCTGCCCTCGTCCATTTACATAATATCCAGTTTGCCGTCTATCACATGTCGGATTACATGTGAATGCAGCATTGTAGCGCCTTAAACTTTTGTATTTTGAGGTAATTCTTCTGTAGTCGGTCTGAATGTACCATCTGAGACAATAAAGAGAAACTGAAGAATGTAATGCTTCTTTTGTATTATCTGATAAAATAATACAAGAACAAAGTTTACAGTAGTTTTCAGTGGCAGGCGGCCGTGAAAGTGTGCGTCTTTGTGTTTGCGTAGGGTTGGCTTTGTTCGTCTGACCTAGTTAAGCTGGTTACTTTGTCCTCCCGCTCTGATGATAACTGAATTACACACACACACACACACACACACACACACACACACTGCTACACCCTTCAATGGGCCAAGGACAATTTTCTAATGATGAAATAGTCTCAGTAATTGTTTCTAGAAACACACATTGAGTTTTTTGATGGTTTGGAGACTTTGGACTCTTTCATCCACCTGCATAATATTATGGTGAATATCTTCATCTAATAAAACTGACACGACACGGCGAGATGTCTCAAACCACGTTTGGGTGAACTAGACTTCTCCTCATCCCTTCCTTAGAAAACCAAATTGTTTTGTTTACATCACGCTGGAAACAACGTCAGCCACCCACACACACCCTCACTAAATCCTTGTCTGTTGCAATGTGTGTCAGATTATTATTATGGGTTGTCTGCTGGCCACAGGAATACAGTGCAGGGCGGCAGGTCTGGATCTGATTAACATACCTCTACTAGGGCAGAGGTACGTTACACACATGAGAATGTGTTATTGGGAGGGAGTAGGCCACTATATCATTTAATATATATTTTTTAAAAGATTTTAAAAATCTAATTCCGACAAACCTTTTAATATCACAGTATCAATATCTGTATAATCAATCACGAGTAAATAGGTCTATGAGATCTTTTTTTATTACTGCTGCTAAATTGCTGAGTTTGCAGTAACCTTTACATAACATGTTTTCAGCGCGTGGGTTTTCTTACAACAAACACTGCATGTTTTCAGACAAAAGCACAATCTTGTAAACAATTCCCTCTTTTTAGATGTCCTTTAGTTTAACTGTTCAGTTTGTATCACCCGGGAGAAACACTGACTCTAAAAAGCTAACAGCAGAAAACTGGTGTTCACTGTGATCAACTCCCAAGCGAGGATGTGTGTGAATGAGTGAGTGTGAAGCTGACTGGGTTTGAAAACAAGCAAGAATGCTCAGGCAGCCTGCCCTGCACAAATAAAGGTTTGCAGGCCTGTTGACATGCACAAGCATGGCTGACGTGGTCCAGTCCCCTGCGGACTGAATAACCGATGACAGCAGCAGATTGATGCAGAGTTCTGTGTCACAAAGTCTTGTGTTTATGTGCTTTTCTGTTCTTGTGTGTGCATCTATTAAACCTTTAAGGCGCAGGAAGCGTAATTGGCTCACTGGGCTGGGGACCAAATAGAAATGTACAACTTCAGCATCAGAGGACAGCAGAGTGGAAAATGAACTCCAGAGGCGTGCTGGAAAATCACTTCCTCTCACTGAGTTTGTCGACTGTGTCAGCACCTTTGGCAGGTGACCAGACATTATTTGGTCCTTTTTAAAATGCTGTTAAGTATCCAGGTGGACTGCTGACCTTGGTGACAAAAGCTAGCCCCTCCTCTGTGATCGCATTTGTGCGGCTCACCAGTGAAATGTCTTTAATGTGAAGTGGTGAATGATCTGTTATATTAATGCATTATTAAGTTGAATACTCAATGAGGTGGGATGAGATCACTCGGATAAACCCTTCAACTGTTTTTCTAAATGTGTTGTTTCAGGTGTCGTGTAGTGCAGAAGACTGAGTGAACCATGGCACAGTTCCCCACCACATTCACAGGTTAGTATATATATGTTTGTGTGTGTGTGTGTGTGTGTGTGTGTGTGTGTGTGTGTGTGTGTTTCCTCTCAGAGTGGCAGCACATGGCTCCATTAATCCACCATCATATTCCAGCAGTGCGTCAGAAGACAAGCCGTAGCTCCTCGTAAACCCACTTTCATTTTCAGCACCCGGTCGTACGTCCACATCGTAGCAGGACAGGGCGATTAATCACATTTTATTTTCAATTACGATTTTGGCTTCCAGCGATTATGAAAACAAGGTAATCCAGTTAAAACGATTATTGTGCAGCATTCCATTTTGCAATGAAGCTCTCGTTTTGTCGTGTTATAAATCCAGCGCACCCGTTCTTTTGCAGCAGTGCGCTTTCGCCCCTCCCTTTAAAACCCAAAGTCAGCCTCAGCCAGGCGGAGAATACTTTAAATACTGTGCTGTTTCTGCACCAGCATCTGAAATTCAATTCAATCAACGACCAAACAATAAAGGAACAAAAAAACTAAAAACTGAGAAAAGTAAAGCCCCCTCAACTTCTTCCACTACACTGAAAGTTCAAGAAAATCCACAGTTAACTTTTTTCAGTAAAGTTCAATAAAGGCACGATGTTAAATCACGATGATGTTAAATCATCGTGATTTAATGATTTTTGCCCTAAATCCTAAAATGTAGGACCATAAAAAATGTCTGTAAAGCATCTTTTCAAACAACGGTTACGAAACGGAGTGAAATGAAATAATGTTTCTGTCAGCAGCAACTGTTTTTGTATTGAGACACAAGTCAGCGTGATTCATTCAGGATGGAGTGGTCAGTTGGAGCTAAAGGGGAACCACTGCTCTGATTGGCTGGGATCCTGCCGCATGCTAATTTAATTGGTCAGGAAAACTATAACATAGTGGAAACTGGGTGGTTAGTGTGCTAATTCATTGTCAAACCAAAAACATAGAATAAAAAAGTTGTTTTTGTTATTGTTTAGTTATTTTTAGACACTGTTAAACCTCCATCCACTGCACAGGTTGTTTTGATGCAACATTGACTACATTTCAGATGAAAATAATCAGCTAATGATGAATCTGTTAAATTCACGTCTCTGAATCACACACTGACTTCCTGTGTACTGAGCTTTCTCTGACTCTCAGACCTTCATCCGTTCATCCTCAGCACTCTTTCAACTCTTTAAGTGTCACTTAATAGGAATCTTCTAAGTGGAACTGAAACTCATGACTAACGCATTCTTCTCATGCCTGCCTTTTCTCCCACCGTCTGAGTCTGGCTTTTTCTTGGACTTCGGGTTTGGTGTCTAATCTGGAACTGTGTGTGTGTGTGTGTTTGTTTCCTTTGTGGGTTAGGCCCAGATGTGTTCCTGATCTCAGTAGATGAGAGAGCCAAATATGATCAGCAGTTTCACAGCCTCTCTCAGACCGCCGGGGGTTACATCACAGGTAACGGTCTCTCTCTACACAACACACACACACTCATATTATCCAGGTAACTGGTAACATAGGACAGGAACAAGGACAGTGTCAACTTGGATGGATTTGTGGTGCAAAGAAAATAACATTTGATTTAATGTTGCAGATCAATTTCAAGTTACAGTGTGCCAGTACTGGAATTCACCACCTCAGTGTGAACATGAATGATTTAAATGTATGATGTTGCTGGTATGTTGTGGTGTTCAACATGGCTGCAACCTGACAATCATATTATCGATGAATCTAATAATGGTTTGGTCTATACAATGTCAGAATCCCAATTTCCTCAAGTGAATGTATTTCAAAAGCTTGTTTTGTCCAAAACCGAAACATATTCTGTTTACAACCATTAAAGAATTAGAAAATATGCAACGTGAAGAAGCTGGAACCAGCAGGTTTCTGGCTTTAATGATTAATCATCTTTCAGAATGAATTCATCTTTTGTCCGCTGGCTGATCAATCAACTGATGGTTCTAGCTATCAATCAAAGTTGTTGTGACCTGATGGCATTATTTATTTTGCTGTATTGACTGAGAGAACCTCTATATTTCTGTCAGTGTCCTAAGAGTTAAAGATAAGATCCAGTTTTTATGTATTTGTATTCTCCATGTGGTCTGAAGGGGGGGGGGTCTGTCTGTCCTGTGATCTCACATCCTGTTTCTGTTTCTCTGTCAAGGCGACCAAGCCAGGAACTTTTTCCTTCAATCAGGACTGCCGCCTCCCATCCTGGCCCAAATCTGGTGAGTCACTACCAGCTCAGAGACTGACAGACGTTAAATATTTCATCATTTCATTCTTTTAAAAATCATACGATGAAGAAGTGGCTTCTTCTTAAAGTTAATCTCTTTCTCTGCGAATGTTTTTAAGGGCTCTGGCTGATATGAACAGTGATGGTCGTATGGACATCTACGAGTTCTCCATCGCCATGAAACTCATCAAGCTGAAACTCCAGGGTCACCCTCTGCCCCCCACGCTCCCTGCCAGTATGAAACAAACCCCACTGCCTTTACCTCCACAGACCGCCTTTGGTACGACTCAGACAAACACCCACAATGTAGCGTGTATGTGGAATAGTTCATTTATGTCCGTAGCAGCTGCCGTTCTGTCAACCTGCTCTGTTTAATAAATCCATCCAAAACATTTACCCTACATGTAATTTTAGGTTGTGATTGATTGTGAGACAAATAAATGATCATATAAGCTGCTAAGATAAAACAGAAGGAACGCGGCACACAGTTTAATGTAATAACAGATGTAATCTCTGCTGTTGTTCATGTGACCGCTGCTTTGCTGAAGGTTTCTCTGTGTCGTGTTGGAAAAAGTCTTTGGTAACACTGCAGGTGTATTTAATGAGGCTGATGTCACTCCTTCTTTTCCAAAGTTCATTTAGGAAATGTTTGCTCCCTCTCTTTCCATCTTTTGCACCTTTAAGTATAGAGTCATAATGTTCCTGTCCTTCAGCTTGCAATGTGCCTTTCACCCCCGGTTTACTAGTATAATCTTGTAATGTCTAGTTCAGCACTAGAGAGAGATTAATGGTAGCTCTCTCTGATTCTTGAAGCGGTTCTCTTCAGGGTTCTTCAGGAACCGTAGCAAGATGGCAGATCGCATCGACTACCTGCAAGCTTTTGTTCTGTTATTACATCACATATAAGCCAACTGTTATTGATAAGACAACGTAGATCATTGCTGCCTTCTCCATCCTCTCTTTCCAACCTGTAGAATAGGACACGCCCCCTGATGTCGTCACACTTCACACTTCAGGTCACTATTTATTTTGGTTCCAGCTGGGAACTAACTTTTTGGGTTCAAAATTAGATGTGTGAACAGGTTCCAGTCCATGTTGGTGAGATAAAATGAACCTTTATTAGTCCCTCAATGGGGAAATTGCAGTGCTACAGTAGCAATAGACATAAAAACAAAGCATGCAAAAATTTAAAGAAAAGAGAATAACATAAATATATATACATAACTAATTTACATTATTATGAGTCTTCCTATTGCACAGTGAAAATGGGAATCTAATCTATATCTGATGTTTTGTGTAGCCTATGACAGCTGCTGTCTAATAATAATATATAATAATAATAAAACATTGTGTCATGTGTTTTTCTCCAGGTATGCCCTCCATGGCTCCCATCACGGCTCCTCTTTCAGGCGTGCCTCCGCTCCCCCTGCCACCTCTCCCTCTGCCACCTCTCCCTGTCACGGTGTCTCCCCCACTCGTCTCGTCCGCCCCGCCTCCACTCCCTCAGCCCATCGCCAACGGAGCTCCTCCTACAGGCATGATGCAGCCCATCTCAGGGTTCTCCCACGCAGGTAACTGCAGCAACACAGGCAAAGGTGGCGTGTTGAAATTTTATGCTGTAGCAGTTGTGGGTGTGGGCAAAACTTTTATTTACACATAATAAACACATTCATATTTACATATCTGGTATGTTTTTTTGCATGAAGTAGCAGGTCACAGTTTTGTAATAGAGGTAATGAATCTAGCTGCGAACCAGGATTAGAAACTTTGAATTCAGTGTTTGAATAAGTTGCTGTCACACCATCAAAGGATGACATGAGATCTTTTTTTTTTTTATCTCTCTCAGCTCCCTCTGTCAACAAGTCGTCTTCGTTTAATCGTTCCAGTACCAAGTTGCCGAAGGGGCCGTCCTTGGACGCTGCTAGGTAGGTCCACATAATCAAGAAGTGTTTGCACCATTTTGCGTGATCACAATGTACAAAGTGAGAAAATCTGTGGGAAGAAGTTCCTCCGCCAATATCTTGACAAGCGGTTAGCTGTCAGTTCACCTGTTGTTTCAGTTTTAACGTTCTGAATTTATTTTTTTGGCCGTATTGTATCATAGTGTAATATTATATGTGCTTATTTTTTCTTTTGGCATTCTCCGTTGTAACATTTGAGTTGTATCTTTTCATTGCATCACTTGATTCGCTCCAGTGTTCAGCCTCCTCCTGATTGGGCCGTTCCTCAGTCCTCCAGGCTGAAGTACAGACAGCTTTTTAACTCCCATGACAAGATGATGAGTGGTCACCTCACAGGTACTCACACACACTAACATGTCGTTATTTGTGGTGGTGTTTCTGTCACGTTTGCCACAGCATTCAGTGTGTTTGGTGATTGATTTTCTGTGTGTCTGTGGTCCAGGTCCTCAGGCTCGCACTATCCTGATGCAGTCCAGTCTTCCTCAGGGCCAGCTGGCTACAATATGGTCAGTACATTGAAATACATTTCATCTTTATCAACGTAGAGTGCAAACAAAGAATTTAGTCCTTAAAGTATGAAATGTGTTCCACCTTTTTCTTTAGGAGTCTATCAGATATTGACCAGGATGGAAAGCTAACAGCTGAGGAGTTCATCTTAGCCATGCACCTCATAGATATGGCTATGTCAGGATTACCGCTGCCCCCTGTGTTACCACCAGATTACCTCCCACCCACATTCAGGTAAACACTGTAACTCGATACCTCATTACTAACTGACAGCAGGGTGTTAGATAATGTACACAGTTGTGCATCAGTTGCCATAAATACATACATTTCAGGTTAAACTAGAGGGGAACTACATAAACCATTTTTTACCTTTTTATGTTTTACAAAGAAACATACAATATTTTATATCCGTTAGCTTTAAATTGTAAACATAAATAGAAGCATAATATGTGTTTAGTCTAGCGATGCTACTGACAGTGTGTATTGTTCATTTGCATTGTTTTTACGATGCGTGTGTGTGTGTGTTTCTTAAAGGCGTGTGCGGAGTGACAGTGTTCAGTCGGACCAGAAGAATGTCCAGGAGGAGGTGGAGGAGGAGACGGAGGCCACCCAGGAAAAGAAACTACCAGGTGATTGGTTCTGCACATGCCATCATATTACTGGTCAAACTGGGACTGCAATCCGCTATGTTGGCTTCAAGACCCCAGTGTGATTTATGATAAACAAGAAACTGTGTTTAGGTTCTTTAAATCTATCAGCTGCCATGAATCTCTTGTGCTTCTTCTTGTGATTTACTGGCCCACAAAACACATCTTCTTAATGTGAACTGCTGTCTTCTTTGCTTTTTGATCCACTGGTTTTCTAGCCACTAAAATAAGGTTCTTGCTGTTAAAATTTTGCAGAGTAGTGCAGCAGTTTGACTATAAAAATGTTGGAATTATATGCGTTGTACATTGTTTATATGAACTCCCTTTGTATCACCACAGTGACGTTTGAGGATAAGAAGAGGGAGAACTTTGAGCGAGGAAACCTGGAGTTGGAGAAGAGACGTCAGGCTCTGCAGGAGCAGCAGAGGAAAGAGCAGGAGAGGCTGGCTGCACTGGAGAGAGAGGAACAGGATAGGAAGGTAGACTATTGGTCATGGTTTATGGCTTGTATATAAGGCTGTAAAATATTTGCATTTATAATATCTACAGATCTTTGACTATCAGACACATGTCTTTGAAATGTATCAGTAAGTTAATTACTGTATTGTGTTGAGAGGAAACTGCGTCGGGGTGACCCATAAACAAATAATAGAGTTGTTTGTTGTGACCGCTCATTTCTGTATGCTTGTTTTTCAGGAACGAGAGCGTCTGGAGCAGGAGAGGAGGCGACAACACGAACTAGAAAAACAACTGGAGAAACAGAGAGAGCTCGAGAGGCAGAGAGAAGACGAGAGGCGCAAAGAGATAGAGAGGAGAGAGGTATGAAGAAGAGGAGGAGGAGGAAAAATTATGATTTAATTGAAGAGTTCTGGTTGAATTGAAGTTAATAGCTGCAGACTTGCAATTACGTCTCCTGCATACAACTGAGAGGCCTTTCACTGCTCACCACCACCCCTTTTAAATCTCAGCTCTTGAGTGAAGAGCCTAATTCACACTCCTACAGCAGATGGCTTGTTGTGTATAATGAAGTGTATAATATATGAATGTAATATGACGTGAGCTGTGATATATGATTGTCTCTTTCAGGCTGCTAAGCGTGAATTAGAGCGTCAGCGTCAGTTGGAGTGGGAACGTCAACGTCGCCAGGAGCTTCTGACTCAAAGAAACCGCGAGCAGGAGAGTATAGTGCTGCTTAAAGCCAGGAAGAAGACCCTGGAGTTTGAACTGGAGGCTCTGGTAATCAAACAAATGTGCTGTGTGGTCACCTAATGCCAACAGGAAGAACAGAGCAGCTGTTAACTAATGCTTTCTGTAAACTTAATAGTACATTCCTTTACTCTCTATGTCTCTACCTCTAGAACGATAAGAAGTCCCAGTTGGAGGGCAAACTGAAGGATGTTCGGTTTCGTCTGTCAGCTCAGCGGAGAGAGGTGGAGCAGACCAATCAGACCAGGGAAACGCGCATTGCTGAAATCACCCTGCTCCAACAGCAGCTGCAGGTACGCACATCAACAAACATACACCAAGGAGATCAGGCGGGTGTCAACGGAGACCTTCATGCAAGAAACATACATACAATTGTGATGTTTGATTTTTATGTATGTAGTTAAAATGATGATGTGATCATAATAGTTGTGCTTCGTGATGTCTGCAGGACTCCCAGCAGTGGTTGGGGAGGCTAATCCCTGATAAACAGAGTCTCAACGACCAGCTGAAACAGGTTCAACAGAACAGTCTGCATCGTGAGTACTACAAAAACTAAACACACTGAAATATTTACATCACATAGGCACGTTCTTACCGTGATGTTGGAGAGCGTTCTTGATTGGATTGATACAGTTGAGTTGCATAAGATAAGATAAGATAACCTTTATGGATCCCCTGGGGGGAAATTTACACGTTACAGCAGCTTGACAGCAGTAATAAAAACCTAAACAATATGTAACATAAAAGAACAAGAAAGCTGTACTCTTCTCTATGTACAGGTATACAGATGTACAGATATACAGTGGTGGAGTTAGCTTTTGGTTCAAAGTCTATATAATATAATACAATTTGCCCACGAGTAAAATGACATGGTATTGATTGCACGTTGTTATAAAGTGACAGGTTGTGTGCAAGTTATCACCCTTGTTTCTACAGCAACAGTACTGGAGGTCATGTAGAGTTGGGTGGATCCCATTAAGTGTTTTGATGTACCTTGTTGGAACAATTCACAGTAGTGTTTTTATTTATGAATTTCACTTGAAGGTTAATGTAATAAAAAATTTGTGGTTTTTCTTTTGAGATACACCTGTGATGTGTGATAAAATACTACATGTATGATACGAGTACTGGTTAACAGACTTTCTGGTTACCATAATGTACTGTAGCTCTGTAAAATATATCCCTGATGCATTCAGTACATTTTACACAAACTTTTCTGAGTATATCTGTGACTATTTCACCTAACCTGGTCTCGTGCTGTGTGTGTGTGTGTGTGTGTGTGTGTGTGTGTGTGTGTGTGTGTGTGTGTGTGTGTGTTTAGGTGACAGTCTGTCGTCCCTGCAGAAGGCTGTGGAGCAGAAGGAGAGCAGCAGACAGCAGCTCAGAGAACAGCTGGATGCTGTGGAGAGAGAGACGAGGGCCAAACTGCTGGAAATAGACGCTTTCAACACGCAGCTGAAGGTAAGCAGCTAGTTAACCAACACATTAATACAGGACACGAGGGCAACGGTCAGATCTGTGCAGCTAACTACATTATTACCAAAATGAACTAAATAGTTAACAAACTAACTTAGCAGAGTACAGCTAGATGCTGTGGAAGGACATGGTTACCCAATAATAATTAATAAAAGTACGAGATTAAACCCAAAAAGTGTGATTCTTTGCTTGCTTGTTTGTCTTGGTCTGAAAGAAATCACAAAGTCAAATTCAATCCGACCAAACACTCATCGCATGGAGAGCTTCAACAATTACTCGATTAGTCGATCAAAAAAAATGAATTGCAAACTATTTTGATGATCAATAAATCGTTTGTCATTTTTCAAGCACAAATGTCAAATACTTGCTGGTTCCAGCTTCTTAAATTAAAAGATTTTTGTCAGTAAATGAAGAGACTTTGGGTTTTGGACTGTTGGTTGGACAAAAGAAGCGATTTGAAGACGTCACTTTGGGCTCTGAGAAATTGTAATGAGCATTTTTTTACCATGATTAATTGATTAATCGTGAAAATAACCGGCAGATTAATCGATAATCAAAGTAATTGTTAGTTGCAGCCCTAATCGCATGTGTACTCTTGGTATTTACATTGAAGCGGGAGGATAACAACTTGCGTCTTAGTAGTTTCGCTAAAATGGACCCTTCCCACTAAGTCATGTTTTTACCCTCACTGAAATATGACGCGTCGTCCAGCATGCAACAACAGTAGCAGAAGAGTTTTCTGTTCATGCAACATGAAGATACAGATGTGGTGCTGATGTGCTGATCAGTTTAATAATACTGATTTGCTGTTGAGTTTGATACGTTGCTGTACTGCAGTGATTCCCAGTCAGAGGGTACTTCTGCAGTTGCCAGGGGCTACGTGGAAATATTGCTAAGTGGCTTAAAAAAAATTATAATTGTAATTCAAGGGTTAGGGTTAGGGTTATCCACATTTTAATGCAGCTCTAAAACCTGAACACTACCCGTTCCAGTTATGTCAAGGGTGAGTATAAACTGGTTCACTAGTGTGCACAGAAGTCTAAACAGGCTAAAATTATCGAGTTATACGTTAAAAGTAAAGTCTTCACAGTAATTAGCTAAAAACATGGATAAATGAATATTACAAAAATATTGTAACAGTGTTAGATGTTTTTTTTTGTGATCAATAGTGTTGTGCAGTAAATATTCTGCCTATTTAAATATAGTAAATAGTGTTAGGTCGAACTCTATCAAGACTTTAAGGTTGGGAACCACTGCAGTGTGCTTTATTAATTCTGATCCATCTGTTGAACTAAACAGCTGATTAACCAGTTAACTAACCCCGTAATTGTTTTGTTAATTAAACATTGGATTGGTGCTGTGTCTGTAGCTTCAAATCCTGTCCTGTCCCGTCTCTCATGACCCCACCCTCACATTAGTTTAATATAGTCACCATGTTCATGTTTACTGACGTGTTTAAAGTTTTTATGTCTGGCCACTGATTGTGTTTGTGTTTATGTCGGGGTGTTTGCAGTGTTTTTGGAGAGAGCTAGCTGTGCACAGGAACAACTGAGTGGTTTCTCTGCTTCAAGTAGCTTTCGCCAACAATTTTCAACTGAGAGAGAACAATTTAATTTAAGGGTTAGAGCACAACAGTCTGTTTATGTTTCCTAGAGCACCTTTTGTCCCTCTTTTTTGTTCTTATTTCATCCTCCTTTCCCCAGAACACTGAGTCAGGTGATAAAGAGCAGCATTAGTCCTGTGGTCTGTTGTCAACAAGGAGAAGAGGATATTGAGAGGGAAGATGGGGGCGGGGGGGACAGCAGAGACAACACAGACCACAATAAATAGATTTTCTCATGGCTAATCCAATGAAGCCGGTTCTCGGTCTTATTCAGCGGAGTCAACACAACACAGTGATTCAAGAAAGTGACGTAAAGCCTTTTGAGCAACACATGAAACCAGCAGTGTTGGAAATCTTTGGCCAGAGTAGAGTGCAGTCACGTCTCAGTGGTGTAATTCTTTGCTAAACGGGCACAGGAACCTGAGACGTGAACGATGTTTGACTTTACTGCCGTCCACCTTCCTTTCTACACCACTTCCTCTCCCCAAAATATTCTCTCGTCACACTGCTGTGCCTCCTCTGTCCTCTGTACCCTCTTGGACTTTTCATCTCCAACGCTCTTTCTGCCTTTATCCTGATTCTACTCGCTGTCCCTCCTCTGTGTCTTCTTCACCCTGTATTTCTTGACCTCTTGTCTTCCTTTTCTTCCTATTATATTCTTTGTTTAATCCACATAATAAACCCTTCCTTTCTATATTTTCTACCCCTTTTTATTCATCTCCTACACTGGCCTTTTGCTCCCTTGCCCATGCCAGTCTCTGTGTGAGTTCTATGCCAACCACTGTGCCAGGATAGAAGCCCTGCGACGCCAGCTTCAGGAGGAGCAGAGAGGGAGACAGGTAGAGCACACTGCTGGACTGGGGTGGTACTGCAGCTGAGATATGTGTATCTATATACTCTAATAATATCAAGTCATGTGATGAACACACTGCATCTTATGGCAGATCTGGAGCACAGAGACGTTTTTGCATTTGGATTGGATTGTCTGATTTGGCGGACTATTTGAGAAACAGTTACAAGTAAAACATAATACACCCTCTTATCACCACTAACCTGCAAGCTTTAAGTATTTTAGTCACTTTAGAAGGCTTTGTTTTCTTTAACATCTACAAACTAGACTTTTAAAATGCCTGGTTTGTGCAGACATTCCTGTTTAAAGTTTGTAGTGCACTGTGATGCCCCCGCCAGGCAGCTAGTTGTATTGCAGCCAGTTGAAGCTTGACTGTAATTGTCAAGCTGCGAGTGGTTTCACTACTGAAAAGCACGGACACTCACACACTCATGTAGTGATTCTGGTGAGCTTTTTTACTTTTCTTTGTTTGTTTTTTCTCAGAGGCCGTTAACACCTGTGACAAGGATGCACGCAATACTCTGCACACACTAATCCAGAGAAAATCAATGCATTGTTGGTGAAACACCGGCATTTGTGACTCATTAAAAACAGAAAGCAAGAAAAGATAAATGGAGGAAAGAGTTATTTGTACCTCCAGAGATATTAATTTACCAGATTTAATATTTTACAGATTTAACTACTTAGTATGGAGCAAGAAGATAAGCACATTTACTTAGTTGGTATCCAGAAACTGAGTAAATGTAAACACGTATCAGCTTCTTTACTAACCTAAAAACACAGATATGCAGATAGGTCCATTAAAGAATCTGCACTAAATAATATAAACTGGATTGTTTTGTTACACTGGCTACACGTTCAGTTGTAACAGCACATTACTCATCACACTGAGTCACAGCAGCCTCTCCTTGAGGGAGTTAAGGCCTTAATGTGCCCACTCTTGTTTTTTAGGGGGGTTTAATCTCTGCTGAAGGAAAATCAGCAGGCTTGCATCAGTGATTACAATATTTATAACTTGGAACTTGGAAAGCAAATGTCAAATTTCCACATGAGAAGTATTCTCTTGGTTATATAACATTTAACCAGAGATCTTACCCAGAATAACCCTCATATAGTCATATATGAACTTATTGTACATGGTATATGTACACTACCGTTCAAAAGTTTGGGGTCACCCAAACAATTTTGTGTTTTCCATGAAAAGTCACACTTATTCACCACCATACGTTGTGAAATGAATAGAAAATAGAGTCAAGACA